>JAVQJF010025943.1:0-22905 GCA_036023855.1 Gadopsis marmoratus | reverse complement strand
GTGTGTGTGTGTGTGTGTGTGTGTGTGTGTGTGTGTGTGTGTGTGTGTGTGTGTGTGTGTGTGTGTGTGTGTGTGTGTGTGTGTGTGTGTGTGTGTGAGATGCACACCAGTGGGACCATGTTAGTGAGAATAGACAGGTTTGGCAAACTGCATATTAGCTGCACAATCAACACATCAACCCAGTCATTTTACCACCACATGTACAGGTACACTCACCATATCATTATCATGCCTTATTATAGAATACAGCTTCTTTTCAAGCCGCAGAGAGAATGAGGGCACTGAGCACAAAACACGGGTGAAATTCAGTAGACACACTATCCCTCCATGAGTGAATAGTGAAGGGTGCCAGTCCTGAAAGCACTCGACATCAACAGGACGACTGAATACAAGCCCTGGAGTAACAGACAGGTCAAGGTTAACAACGTTAACTAAGTTGTTATTGAAAGCCTTACAATCAAATTTCTTGTGTTATTTTCTTTTTGAAAAGCATTCTTTCAGAGAGACGAAACAAATAATACAAACCAAAAATGACTCAATAATAGATACAGATCATCAAAGGGGACTAATGACCAGACTCTGTTTACCACTCACAAATCTAAATAGATTTAAAAGGACAAAATGATGAACACTGCACAGTGGTGCTTTGTGCTAAATGGTAATGTTATCAAGCAAACATACTCACAATGCCAATGCTAACATGCTGAGGTTTAACAGGTATAATGTTACCATGTTCACCATCTTAGCTTGCGTTTTAGCATGCTAACATTTGCTAAATAGCAGTAAACACAGCTAAAGTACAGCTGAGGTTGATGAGAATGTAATTATTTTTTGCAGGCATTTGGTCATAAGCCAAAGTACAGAACATATCAAAATTTCAACCTGATGGTGGCACTAGAGGAGACGTTTAAAGGATCATCAAAGTGAATAAAATTCATGCTGAGGGAGACATAAATGTTTGCACCAAATTTCAAGGAAATCCATCAAATACTAAATATACTAAGTATAAATATTACTCAAAGCCACAAATGTCAAGCTCATAGAGACAATAGAGGAAGAAAAGTTAAGAGGTGACCAAAGTCAGTAGGATTCATCCTCTGGGGACCATAATGTACAAAATCCCATTGCAATCCATTCAATAGTTGTTGAGATATTTCAGCCTGGACCAAAGTGGTGGACTAACCAGCCGACAGATGGACATTGCAATCCCCATAGACACACCGCTAGCGTAGCTACAAATACAGCACCAATTCAGCTTGTTTTCTGATTCTTAGAAATGAGTTATTTTTAACTCCTTTTTTAAAACTCCAATATAAAATTAGATGAAGACTACTAGTTGAGTAAGATGACTACTGCTGTTGTCCCCACTTGATGTCCCTGTGGCCACATACCCTCTGGCTTACTACAGAAATTGGGACACTCAAAGATCTAACAACAAGAAAAGAGCAACACCACACATTCACCACAAAAACACTGCCTGCAAGGGCCTCAGCAACAGTTTACACACACTTTGTATGACCTGGATCACAAAGACAGGAAATAATATTGATTGTATCATTGGAAAGGTTATGGAGGACCTCAGGCTCCTCAAGGCTGCAACAGCAGTGGTGAGTCACAAGAAATTAGTGACCTGTTGTTACTCCACAGAGTCATTCACTTGACATCAGGCCACTGCTACTAAAGTGTTCCAGCCTTCACACAGTGCCATATACTGTATCTGACATCCTTATTGACACCATGTGACTACTCGCCAGCAGAATGAAGTGCTGAATGAAGGGTTTAATAATGTGGAGTCTCTTTGTGCCCCTCCTCTCTCACTGCTGATGATGTAAAAAAGGAACTGTGGTTTTTTCCGCCAATTACTTTATCCATACGGACTCTTTCACTGCCTGCCCTTGCTACTCCTGATTGTTAGGAAAAGATAAGGCTTCCTCCATCACAGATTCACTGATTTTGGGGAAAGAGAGACAAGAGGAAAGTCATGGAAGGATAGGAGACATTAGTGTTCACAGCTACAATGGCAACCCTGAGAATCAAACCTGAAAGTGTTGCGTTTGTGAATTTGCCCTGAATTTAACTGTTTTAATATATTTTACGGCTTTAACTACAAAAAAATATAGATCACTAAGTAGCCTTTCACCAGGTCTTCTAACTTCAGAGGCTAATCTGTGGAGACAGATTAGTCTCAATACTGGTGACAAATGTTTATTTTATGAGCCACAAATAAAAACGATTTAGATTTACAGATGTGCATCACAATTTGAGAATAATTTATAGTAAAAATTGTAAAATATTGTAAGGACATTTAGATGCACAGAAAGATTTTCTGAAGCAAATGTTAATAGGTTAGTAAACTTGAAGTTGGAAATGTATATGTAGAATATTATTGTATAATTTAAGTTTGGTTGTATTTATTAGAACATTTTAAAAATGTATAAAAAAAACTCCATACTAATCTATGTGCCCTGTTCCTCACTCTTCCCTGTGTAGATATCTCTCTCTCTGATGTCACACTGACCTCACTGACCTTGTTTTGTGTTTCCGTTTGGTTACTTGGGTGAAATCAGTTGACCACACTTGATGTTTCCCCCCCCGCTTATTGTTATGTTCTCGAGCCGGGCCGAGTCGTGACAATGACTCACACTTGAAGAGTTTTATGTAATCAAGTGTCAAGTCATTGTGAATAAAAATGCTTAATCACACACTGAATGCTCTTAATCACACTTTGGTGTTGTTCGCACTGAATTAGAGCCGCTGTATTAGCAGCAGTGGATTCTCTGCAGCCTCTAAGCATTGAACTGAACATCCTGCTAATTAGTGTGACATTGTGGACCTTGCATCTCCCACATGTAAGATTTCATGACCTGAAAGACATTTAGATTGACCAGCGTGCATTTGGAGGTTTATGCAGTGTGTTTTTAAGCAGTTTGTATACCTAAAGGTAAATACAATTTGAGTCACTATTTGAAATAAACTGGTTTGCTTATACGGATGCTCTAAAACAATAATATATGCTACGTTATTGTCCGACACCTTTATGTTATGTTTGTATCTGACCCTTTTTAATGTCTGAAAGTTGATATGCAGAGTCTGTTCTTTTCTCTCACATCACACCTAACTACATTTTTAACGATTCACCAGGCTTTAGATAAGAGGTAGGTATGTTTTTGTATTTCAGACTTAATTGCCAAATCGACCTGAAATATTTCTCGAGCACATCAAGAATGTGGACATATATCAACAGAAATGTAATGCAATTCAAATGAATCACTGGTCCAGTTTGGTTGTGAATATCTGAGACTTCCTCCAATAATGCTCTTAGGTTCTTGAGTTAACTTCCAAATACTTACGGGTGCTTGACTGTAAGCAGTCTGAACAAAATAAGAAATGCTAAATGTGCAATGTTTACAGGCATAATGAACAACTGGCATCACTAACAAGTAAACAACATCACCCTGTTTTATACAGTGAATGTCTTAAAACTTTCATTAGACACTCATCTTATCCCAATTGCTTGTGACTTGTGTAACTTATGTGTCCTGGCATGTAGAGTAATATTATTTCTAATGCAGCAGCTCTGTAAATGATTTCACAGGGATCTGTATGTGGGCTTTTGCAGTTTGGTGTCCTCTTGCTGAAGGCTGCAGCAGCAACATCATATGATGAGACACAAAATTGTATTCGTTGTTAATACAAGACCATGGCCAACAATGTGACCCAGTCCAAACCGACAATAACATTAAACTATCAGCAAACAACAAGAAGGTGATTCATAATTACACGCGGGCTGAATACTGACTAAACTATAAACTGACAAACGCTTCAGCAAGCAATATACTTTTCACTATGAGTTTACAAATGCAATACCCAGCTACAAATTACAATTGGCCTGACATGACCTGGTAACCATGGCAACAATGCATGGTCCTTTGTGGTGAGAGTCTCCTTCTTGCTCGGATGAAGGTGAAAAATCAAATAAAGGGATGAAAAACAGAGAGACAAGAATGGATGTTTGCATCCGGCTGCAGATGATGCATGGAAACCAGGTTCTGCTGCTGCCTTTCCATAATCCCTCAGACTGTACATCAAACTATAACCCTATCCTCCCACTCTGGCCTTTTAACTCATAGCTCTCTCTGCCCACTTTGTGTGCCAATCACATTCATTTTCATAATGATCATGAAAATCATGTGTCATGATGTGTGTGTGTGTGTGTGTGTGTGTGTGTGCATGCATATGTGTTTGGCCATTCTGCAGCCTGGCAATATGTAATTAGAAGAATCTGCTGCCTCTAGCTATTAGGTCTATTAAACCGCTTTGCCTGGGCATCCCCATTCCTAGAAACAAGGGACCAATTAGTGCTTAAAAGCTGGGAATCCTATAAATGACTCACCGTTCCGTACATCAGCTCACGTAAAATGCCACGTTTAAAGTCAAACATGAACAGATGTGATCATCCTCATGGTGGTTAGCAGAAAATAATCTCTATAACCAGGGATTCATAATTGTGAAAATTCAAAAAGTGCTGTAAGAGTGAAGGAAAGAATGAGTATTTGAAAGACTTTTGTTAGTGGAGGACAGTCATTTTGGTTCAGGTGCACTTCATTGTACACAAAGCCAATACTACCACCAATACAAATCATGCAGGTTGTTTGTATAGAGCTCTTCAGTAACAAGGTTAAGAGTCTTTAGCCATGCTAGCCGCTCTATGAGGCTGTAATTTGAGGTGATGAGTTAAATGTAATCAGCCCAACCTCTGAACTTTTTATTCTCTATTCACACTTACTCTCATTGTTTATACTGAGATACCAGTAGAAGAAGAAGCCCTGCTTGGAAACGTCTGCATTCATTATTCTTCTCCACTCATTTATGCCGTTTTCACCCATCTGTAGTTACAGGTTACAAAGCCCTTTCACAGTAGCTGCTGCTTTAAACACCTGGAAAGACCCATGGATAATTAACATGATAAGTGTGCATCAAGAGACAGAGGTTTGACTACTTGATGAAGTGGCTGTTAATGACTCGATTGTGTTAACTGCACAGACAAGCACACTCCAGAGCGCAATGTTAATTTCAGAAGTGGAGGAAGACGTCTACAGGGAAATGCTCCAAGCTACAACAATTTTAGTGTTCACCAGCAGGAGGGCACGTCCCTGCTGGTTCTTAATGGTTCACTGTAGTGTACTGCATCTACTACAACCTAACCTGAATTAGTGTGAGAAAGGAGCATGGTCGCTGCATGATTTACACAGTCGGTGTGGTCATGTTGAAAATGTTGTCTGACTGAGATTTAACCTACAGTCTTCCCATGTGGGCAGCTTCGGCCTAACACTGGCCAGGCTGTTTGTTTCTTCTCAGTTAATTAGTGTGTTACATTTTTTATGTAATCTCCCGTGTATGCAAACGGCTTTGATCACCCAGTATATATGTTCCCCGGTGCTCTTTGTTTGGTAGATCAGTGTTGATTAGTCTGAACGTTAATTTGTTTCAGTTAGTTCTGTTTAGTTGACCTCTTCTACTATTTATTTTTGTGAATTGTTTAAATGATTTTCGGTCAGAAAGTACCTCTGCGTGCTCGTGCCTTCTTGCTCGGTCCCTCACATTGGGTGACGCGTGTCCCTGTCTCCCATACAAATTATGCTTGATCACGTTTATCCAAAATTGTTAAGGATACCATTTCACATGGCAATTATATATTAGCCATAAATCCACTTTGTTACTTGAGAAAACGTGACATTAAAGCAGGAATTGGTGAACCTTCCAGCAGTATTGGATGTCTAGTCCGTGCACAACGGGAGCGAACGTCGTTTGTGTTGTCAGTTTCAGAGTTTGTGCTCATTTAACGTTCTCCAAATTTCATAAGACTGAGAGTCTCCTCTGCCACTGCTTACAGGCATGGGACAAAGGTAATGCAAATTTCATTCTTGAATTAAATCAAGGATTATATAATCAGCCAGATGAGATGGCTAATTTAATTTAATATCAGATAAATGAATTATAAGCACCCTCAAACGGATTTTAATGAATGATAGCATATTTTAGAAGCTTCTTATATTGGGATGTTTGTTTTTACTGTCAGTGTAGAAGGCTTCCTCTCTCGTGTGTGCATGGGGAGGAGATTATATAACAGACAAAGTGAAATGTTGCACGTTTTAGTGATGCATCAGCATGTTTTTTCATATGGCGTGTGTGTGCATGTGTATTACAGTATGTGTTCTTCTGAAGTGATAAGATCAATTTCATAGAGTAAACATTTTATACAAAACACCGTCTTATTTTGGTCATATATTTCTTTAGCAAATCAGTTTATCTAATTTTAGGCTGCTGCACGCCAGTAAATTGTTACCAAAGCGCTCCTGTTCTTGCTGGCACATCAGTGGCTGACAAATTGCATTGCTTAAACGGTAGGGGGTTGGGATTTTTCCAGTATTTTCAAATATAATACAGGAATACAAATATTCCTGAGAAAGATGCTAAAGATCATATTTTTTTAAAAAAAGCATGTTAATTTCCTAAAACAGCTGGGCACTGTAGTTTTTAGTAAATGCAACTGAAACAGGAGTAAATGGTGTATCAGCGAGGAAAACAGAGATGCCTCACCATGGCAACTGTCACATCTTTTACCATCTTTTACCTTTCAGCACCTTTCAGCAAGGTAACTTGTTTTAAATGCCTGCTTGTAGGTAATGTTATTCAATCTCACATCAGGCCCTGGTTCAGCTAATGGAGCCTGAGATACCTACAGTGTCTGGGGGAGAAACATTTGCAATTACGGCCAATACTTCGTTCTTTCCTGGAAATTGACTTAGGCAACAGGCGAGACAGCCACATTAGTTGCAGACCTGTAAACAAGATCCGAGTCTCAACTGCGAGAAAATGTCTTGTCCAACACCTCATCACGCAACACTTGGCTTGAACAGGCATGAAGAAGAAACACTGAGAATTATTAAGTTCATCTGGCCCTGAAATATCTGTTAGTGTAGCCATCTGGTTGCTAGCTGCTCCTCGGGTTGACAGCTACACTTATCAAAAGAATGAACAGCTCACAACACGTATGTTTCACAGCAGTGTTAAGAGATTGTGGGGAGCGAGCTGTCCGTCCTGGCTGCAGACAATGCTTGCTCAGAGAAGAAAATGTTTTTGTTCTGTAACTGCAGCAGGCAGAAAGAACCTGTAGCTTCAGGAGGAAGATGTTTTCTACAGAGGATTTTGTGCTCAGAGCAGAATGTGACAAATTATCTCATATGTGTAAATGTCTACTGCATTTTGGATCTCAGAAACTTTGATGCCTTGAATTGACCATCGTCACTGAGGAGTTCATGCTAATTTTCATTGACTGAATGTGAGTATAAGTGACCTTATCAAAATGTGCAAAGCTGTTAGTGTCCTCATCGTATGACAGCCCACTGAAAGCTGGATTTAGAAAAGGCTACAGGCTCAGGGCCGATACTCTTCAGTCTTCTTGGGTAGGTAGGTAATACCATGGGTCAAAGAGGAGGAAAAGGCTTTTGAAAAGTGCTCGCCAGATGCACTGTGGAGAGCTCATCTACAATAAGTAACTCTTACCAGTGTGTGTGCGTGTAGTATGGAAGCAAGATGGGGGTTTGCAATTCAGTTGCGCAGAAACACAAGCTGTGTCAAGGTGCAAATACTGGTCAGTGAGTCAGCGTTCAAACACTTTCCCATGCTCTTTTAAACAACATCACATTTGAAAACACATGAACAAGATCAGCTTTATACCTTAGCTGTGATTTTTAACCTTGTATAATTGTATTTGTCATCCAGAAAGAAATATACTGCACATCATTGCCAAACAGCAACAGCTAGGTAATGCAGACTGTGATGCAAATGCACTGTCACGTCATCAGCAATACATTTAGCATCCTACTCTGCACACCTAGAGACAGTTTTAAGTCCCGTTTAAGTAAGCTTAGCAGCAGATCTTAGCGGAGGCTGCCCAGCTGAGCTGAGTTGACTGATTGACTGAAAGTTAAAAGGAGCAACAGTAGGCTCAGCAGGAGGAGAGTGTTGGTGGACAAAGAAACAAACAGAGAGAGAAAGAAAGAGTGAAGAAGACAGATCAAGAATGTGAGAGAAAAACCCAGCAGAAGAGTGAGTGAAGAGAAGAAAAGAAACAGTGACATATTGTAGAGGTTGCAATAAACCAGTGTTCCGTTGTAGTAAAAAGCACCCACACCTGCCTGACTCTGCCAGTCAACGATCCCGGCCTCCCGAGCTGTCACAAAAGGCATCGACACAACAGGCCGAGGAGGTTGTTGTTGTTTCCTTATTTTAGTAATGTTGTTTTAAATCTGGGTAGTCATCAACCAGAGATCCCTGATATTTATAGATTTCTTCATTATAAATACATTTTCTAATATTAGATCTAGAGGGATCGCATGACTGTCATATTGTTCATAAAAAGCAGATAAAAATACAAAGAATACAAGCGTTGGGGCTTTCAGTTGTGAGTGGTCATCAACAGTCAGGCCTCCGCTTTAAGTTGGTGTAGTGTTGACTATTGTAGGCTAACATAGTAGCTTACTATGTACAGAGTCAAGCCTAGAAACATGATATCCCTCCACAGTTCATCTTTGGTCACCCTAACAACATTATTAGTCCTTTAGTTCCTCCTGAAGATGTATACAGGTCCAATTTCAAACTTTTATTACATTTGGTTCCTGAAATCCACCCTGAATCCACCCTTCTGCTGGGATCAGGGTAAACCAGCATTTTTGGATCAAAGGTATCCCAATCCGACTAAAACGTTTTGAACAACACATACTGAAGGTTTGATCCAGATCAGAACCAACACTGGAGTAAGTGGTCTAATCTGATTCCAGGATCCTTCTTTCTTTTGAACAACCCATTGTCAAGATTTGATCCAATCTGATAGCGAAAATATGATCAGATTAGTTCTGAACAACTGGGCCCTGTAACATCAAAAAGACAACTTCTCAGATTGTGAGGTGTAGCAAACCATCTGGCGAGCCAGGTTAAGTATTTATAGCAGCAGGACAGTGCATGTGGGATTTATTAAAAAATAAACTTACAATGCCCATGTTCATGGACATGAAAAATACACCATATCACCAGATTTATCCTTTAATTTCAATTATGAGCAGCTACTGGCAGCAAGACAGACAGAGTCACTGCAGCCCACTGTGTCAAAGAAGAGATCATTGTTGATGGTAAACTGATTAGCATCTGGTTAGCCCGTATCAGTTCCCTACATGTATCACTTCCACACAGATGGCACCTGCTTTCTGGGAAGATAGTAGAAAAACACCTGCAGATGAAGTGCACAGACTGAGCCATTTCCCTTTTCCTATTCATTGTGTCTATGTGTGGCAGAGTAAGCTATATCTGCTGTGCTGTACTGTTCATCCCCCACACCATTCATCAAACTAATGTGTAGCCCAATGAGTGTTTGAAGAGAGCAGCAATAAAAACGTCTGGTTTATGCTGCAGCACCAGTTGTGAATGTAAAAACACCCTCAACTCATTTTTAGATGAGACATCATGTTTGACCTGAGTGCATTCAGCATGAGTTTTAGTTTACAAACAAAGCGTTCTGTGGCTCATTTTAATACATATGGTTTTTAAGATGCAGTGATAAGGATGTTGCAATTGTGCACACATGCATACACAAGCCGCCTTCCAAGTATAGTATATGCCACCAAGATGGGTGCGTTATCCGACAGATAATGAGCTGTTGGGCTGCAGTGGGTTGAAGCCTCCAGAGGGAAATGGGTAACCACAAAGCCAATGTGATAGGAGGAGAGGGAGGACTTTCTTATCAAAGCCCACCACATAATAATATCTTTGGGCAAAAACATTGTCGTGCATTCTTCCGCAGACTCACACACAAAGGATTCCCTGATGTCTGAAATACAAGAGTATTTTTCAACATATGCTATTTGTCTCTACAGCAACATCCTCATAGTTAAAAATATAAATATCTTTTGAGGTTTTGTGACTTGTTTAGTGGACTGTGTCTGCAGGAAAGGATGTGGTGGGAGTTCAATATGAGATCCCAATTCACTTGTATGGATTCCCCAGTTCATCTCTGATATGTATATTGATTAGCCTGCCATTGACCGCTGTGCGTCCCTCGCCTGTGAAGACAGAATCAAGTGTTCAGGCGTGTGCACTAAAAGCAAAGTGAAGATTCCCATGTGTAACTGTGTGTGTGTGTGTGTGTGTGTGTGTGTGGGTGGGTGGGTGGGTGGGGGGGTTGGTAGCAACAGAATCTGGAGCAAATCTAACAATTAATGAACCCATCGCTTTACTGTTCCAAAGACGTCCTCTTAATTAATGAATCAATCAGATGTCGGGAGTGAAACTCACACCGTTACAGAAAGATGTCATTCTGTCAGTTTAATGAATACTTCCTTAAAATTCACCCCACAGAGTGCACTTATTTTAGAAGTGCACCTCTTTTGTTGTTTGTCGCTACTGCTGTCATTCTGTGTGTGTGTGTGTTCTCGGACTCACACGCTTGCACTCTGCAAACCTCCCTGTCAAACAACCAACCCCCAAAGACAAGCTCCTTATTTTCTTCGTGACAGGATGTGGCGCCGATCCCATAATAATCTTGAATCCTGCAGATGGAAGAGCCTACACTCTCTTTCATTATCATGGACAGAACAGCAAATGAAGAATGTGGATAATATTATCAACAAGTGAATTCTGTGTATATGGCATATATGTTATCAAAAATGTGACTGTTAGGCACAACTAATTCTCAATAAGCAGGATTCTTCCACCTTCAGCCAAACAACCTGCTTCTGTTTCCTCAGCAGCTGATCGACCTAATAACTGCCGCTTGTGAATCATTAAAGCTCATTGTTTTATAATTTATAAACAATTCCCCTGAAAAGACCAAAGCCAGGAAGGAATTTAACCAACTGAAGCCTGAAACATGCTTCTCCACTTGCACGCAAACAAACATGCACAGGTGTTGCTTTTCTTTTATACTTCTTTTCAATTTCATTTACAGTTCTTCTCTAATTAAAAACCTTTCCCCTAATTGTATATCCTTTTTTTAATTACAGTTTTTTTTTTTCAGTTTCAGATCTTGTTTTCTTCAACTGATTTTTGGTCCTCTTCTGGTGTGGCGTGTGGGATCAACAGAGGCAGTCATGGCATCGTAATTGACTGCATGACGAAGAAAATGGAGGTCCTTTCTGAGTCATATACTGTAACTTATTTCTAGGTGACGCAAAGGTCCATAATCTTCCAAAAGCTTTCCTTCACTGTGATCAACAACACAATAAACTAGCATTAGTGTCCTCTGGTGTTAGGTAGACCTCCTCACGCTCCCAGTTTCCACCGCTTTGCTAGTTTGACGAGCTAAGAGAATAAACTACACTTTGTGTTTATCGTACAGCCATAGAATCATGTCACACCACTGAAGGAAACAACAATACAAAAGTCATATTTATGATGATGATCTACGCACAAGTTGTACAGACACAATACAGAGTTAAAATCAGTTTATAGCCCTTATGGGGCTTTCCTTGTATTAAACACTCACACTTTCATACATCAGATGAAGTAAATGTTTCTGATCTGTTACACTTGAGAGGCCCTGTGAGAACAACATCAATGTTATAGCTTTATAACCTTATTTTGCTGTACAGGGTTACACTCTCATGAATACATATCACTGCATTCTGCGTGAACTCACAACCCAGCGTTATCTCCTCTCACCAGCTTGCATAGTAAATTGTGTTTATGAGTTTGCACTTGCAGATGTTTCGCTCAAGATTATTTTGCTCAGCTGTTTAAGATCGCAAATTTTCGCAGGGATGAGTCGACACTGCAGGAGATAAAAGACTCTTGTCTACTCTGAAACCAGGACTCATCTTTTTGTGCTCTGCCGTGTTAAACCGCAGCTTGATAGGGGAGACGCTTGAGAGCAACATCAGTTATAGAGACTATTTCCACATGAGTGCTAAGTGAGAGTCGCTGATCTTTATGCAAATTGAAATCATTCTGGAAACAGAGTGCAGTTAACTGGACTCGTGGATTCATAGGCGCATGTAGGATGATGATGATTCCCATTAAATCTCTCCTTATTCTATGATGTTTTAGAAAGAATACCTTATGTTAATTGGGAACTCACCAACCTTAAATTCAATAGGCTAGTCAGTCTCTATAGCAATCTTTTCAACACTTCTTCAGAGGAGATTACCGTATGCCATGTGTGTCAAATCTCACCTCACAGATTCATCTGCTTTGTATGCAATTTGAAAAGACAAAGTCAATACTACTGTCACATATGTCAGTTTGATCACAGATTATAGATCAAACTAAAAGCCTCACTTTATGTTTAGTAAAGGCCACTGCTGTTGATAATACTGCTGATAATTCTCTGCAGGATGAGGAAACTGCAACCTCAGTCGAAGTGATTCAGATAGAATCAGCAGGATTTGGCGTAGAGATGTAATTCATTTGTCATACCTCGGACCCTCTGTGTCTACAATGCAAGCTTGCAGACGAGAATATCTGTTTAATCATTATAAACTCATTCAACCTTCAGCATTTTTGTTTGCTGATGTTGCTGATCATCTGTTTTCTGAGCCTTTTCCAACTTTTGCTGTCAAGGTTTGACCAGGAATAGTGCGGAAGTTTCATACGGCTCTGCATTTATAAACAGGTAGCTGGATTGAGAATAAAAGCATTTACAAACTGGTCTCCAACCATCTGTTCATAAGATACAGTATATATTTTGCATTTTTGTATCACTACCCACTGAGAAAAATAAACAACAAATGGTATATGCCACAACAATGTGCACCATCTAACTATGCACGGAAATGTAATGCAAAACCTTTAAACTGGAAAGGTTTTTTTGAAAATAATATATAATGATAGTTAAAACCACAAATTTTAGATGTCAGCTTTCTATAAGAAACCACTTTGTAAGCACCTTTTGTCAAACAGGCTACAGGTGAACTGTATAAGGCTTACTACACCAGTGTCTGGCATTCTGCAGTGAAATTAGGAGTGATTACCATCGTAATACGGTCCATTAATGCAACAATGTCACCGATAATAAGATTAGTCTCGTGGAACAAAAGCCATATGTTCCTGCTACAGGTGCTGTCCTGATCGAGGGAAACAGTCAGCAAATTAAGACACGAGATGCTGAAACATGAGCTTATTCCTCATGAGGAGACTGTTAATTAGGCTGCTTTCTGTGCAGAAATACCTGTAAATGGAATTCTTGAAAACCCCCAAACGGACAAGTAAGATTATGGCTCATAAAGCTAAAGACACATCTACATAAGTGTGTCGTCTGCATGTTGTAGGTCAGCCTCAGTCAGAATTCATCTCTCGTTTCTTCAGAGCAGTCTGGTTGAGTAACTCAATTTAATTTTGCACAGCTACATTATATCCATAGATAAGACGCTTTCAAAGTAAATGGAAATTCACGTAATTTAAGTTTGCAAACTACACTCCGCTCCGTTGTGTGTGACTTCACCACACAGTGTAATAACAGATAGCAAACACACTTGAGCTGGCAGGCAAATTAGAGATAAGCCTCCTGTGTCATTATACCGTGTAATCTTCTTTAATAGAAGAAGAGGCTTTTAAATGGATTTCTTCCTCTTTTAAACCTTGATGGGAAATTTAAGTGTATTGTCTGACGAATTCCATCAAAGTGTGGACATAATTAGAAGAAGATGAAGAAGAAACTGAAACTAGGTTCCAGTGGTTAGATAAACAGACAAAAACAGATTAAATCTACAGCAAAAGTGGCAAAGCAGAAGTGAAGCCACACTGGCAAAGTTGGAAGATTTTCAGACTGTCAGATTCCCACAGCTGTATCGCTGAAGTGTTGCAGTTCTGCCGGCAAAACATGACAGCATTAATGAGCCTTTTAAAAGTATATCTCAGTAGCAGAAGAAGCTTCTAAATGTATGTATTCACCTCACTTGAGTGTGCGTGAATCCTACTCTTCCCTGGCTGACCTGACCTCTGACCTGTTTGAGGACATCAGGCAGAAAATCCAACTTCAGTGGAACAATAGGGGCTCACTTGTTGACTACAGTATAAAATGATTAGTACAAACTCGACAGTCTCTGGTTTAGTATTTTTTCTATCTACTTCTCAGAGACATTTCCATTTTTCTCTTGCTCTCCATCTGACAGTTGGCACTGTGGCTGACTGCACCAATAACATGCTGCTCTGTACAGAGAGCTGCACATCTTGCTGGTTATTGATTCAAAAGAAACCGGGTGAACTAACATTAAAACAAGTGGGATCCCCGGTGTTATGTGCTGTTCATTAGCTCTTGCTGCCAGAGAATCCATTGCATCCATTGCTACGATTACAGCAGAACCGTAACCATAGCAACATAAGATCCATTGCAGATCCATTGTAAATCTTTGGATGAAATTAAAGTGAATTTTGGACAAATGAATAGTATCTGCTTGATATGTTGAGCACACAGTGATATGATGAGGAATACAAAATTAGATCTGAAGATTTAACGCATCATAGTCCTTTTAATTATTATTATTATTATGAAATAATGTGTGTCTATAAAAAGAATAGGAATAGGTTGTCCACCTCTTAGATGGTGGAAGAAACACTCTAACTAATGACAACCGGCTCCACCTTTACTCTCAACACCAGACGAAGGACGATGGAAGATGAAAACGTGGCTTAACCCCACATGCAAGACTCAGACATCCTTTAAAATGTTTATCTGCCTTTCTTTGAGCATGTGAGCGCAAATTGGATGCTTCACTGATTCAAAGTCTTTAGGAGTAGAAGAGAGGAAGGAATGGACAGAAAAGGAAAAGAATGAGGGGAAACAAGAAAGGAGGGAAGGGCTATTGACAATTTCTGACGCTAATTACTGAAATCTGGACAAAATCCATTGAAAGCCTTTTAAAAGGTGGTTTCATTCCCGTCATACTGCGGACTACGATATAACTACGACATATCTTCATTTTCAGAAGACACAGTCTTTCCTCAGCAAACTCATAATGTAAGACTGAAATGTCACATTGGGGTTAGTCTTACTTTTAGCTTTCATTATGAACTTAGATAAAGAATTCATTTTTTGTAGCTTTATTGACCCAGAGACAGGATCTTTTGGTGTGTGTGTGTGTGTGTGTGTGTGTGTGTGTGTGTGTCAGAACAACAGAGACAAGCAGCACAACAGTGCAAGTCTCTCAATTGAATTTGCAGTAGCAGCTCATGCAAATCAATACTGTGGACGCATCTGCGTGCGCACGCACACACACACACACACACACACACACACACTTTGTTTTACACACTCACACTCACACACGAGGACAGAGACAGGAGACTGACAATCAGACTACTGAACCTCCCCATCAGGCTTGCTTTTGTGTATTCATATAGTTCATTATCCACCTTGGCCCACCTGCACACCAAGGTGGATACATGAACAGTGCAGACGGTCTCAGATGAGTTTAATTAATGCACTGACAACTGCCCTCAAGGGCCTCATCTGACCCGTACAATCCAAACATGCCCCGCAATGGGTAGCTCTGGCACCGTCAATAAGGCATAAAACATTGCCTCCAAGGTTCTCTCGAGTAAAGGTAAAGACACGCAAATAGCAACTTTAACAACTGTGTTGTGTTTTCGACCAAAGCAGGAAGAGAACACCCTTACTTCCTCTTACACTCCACACTACCTAGCAGAATCTGTCAGTGTGCTCTTGAGCCATGGCACTTTAACCCCAAATGGCTGCAACGGTGGTCTTTCATATAATGAACTGTAAAATCTGAGACATCTTAAGGATGAGCCCTTTCTGCAGGATCCACATGTTTGGAGTTTGGAGCCCCCTCAGCATTATGTTCATCCATCGTGATATGAAGCATGCTGCTCCTGTCTCTCTCTCTCTCTCTCTCTCTCTCTCCCTCCCTCTCTCTCTCTCTCTCTCTACAGCAGGATCGCCCGCCGTCCACAGGCCAGTGGAGGAGCAGCACAGCGCCGGGCTCGGAACGTGGTGTCCTGGGTGCATTTTCTCCGGAGCTCGTAGAGGCGGAGGGAAGCGCAGCTCGCCGGAGCCATGTGGACAGCGACACTGCTGACAGTCTTTCTGAGGAACAAGGATCCGTCGACGAGGAAACAAAGAGAGACGAGATGGTAGAGAAGTAAGTGGTTTAGCAACTAGTTGAAATTCGGCACTCGAGTGATGAAAAGATTGCAAATATTGTGCAGGACTTGTACTAACTGCTGCCAGAGACAGTGTGTGTTGTTTAATAGTGAGTTTCTAGTGAGAGTTTAGTGAACTGTGGCACCTTTTTCATGGTATCACAATATTAACCCCGTTTGAATTGATCTGTTTAGAATCAGAATCAGTGCATAGCAATACCTTTTTGTATGCGAGGGCTTGAGAAATCCCATTTAAGCCCGATAGAAATGGAGAAAATTCTCGTGCATGTAATCTCGTGTTATGTAATATTACAATTATAGTTTTTTTTTTAAAAATAAATAAAAGCAAACTATAAAAATCATTTTCTTTCACATGGTTTTCGCTTGCTATTGAGCAAGTGATCCTCTCCATAAGTTGTTTACTGTAAAATACTGGCTATGAGGACCTCATGGGCTGGTTATGTAATTACATCTACTGTAGCAAGCTGTTTGGGAAATGGGATGTGACCAAGAGTGTTTAATTTTTAATGAGCTTCCATTCAGTCTGAAATCATTTGTATTGTGGGACTGAGAAACAACAAGAAACCGTTATTGTACATTAGTTAAAGGGTTTTTGTTAGAATTATTTGGGGGCATTATATATCCGGTTGCACGTGGATTTATTTTGAATGCAATCTAACATCTAAATACCCTGTTATGAAGAAGCATCAATGAGTTGATTCCAGGTAGAAATCCGGGTTCTCCTCATTAGATCCAGCTCAGAAGAGGAAGCTAAGAAATGTAAATTAAGTCCAGGTGTAACTGTAAATGTTGGTGTTGGAGAATTGCAGGAGGTGCGAAGAATGTTGCTTTGAATGAAAAGTGCTGCACCTGCTGCGGATCATTATAGCTTATAGAGTGGTGATGTCCTACTGGTTTCATATGGGAGAAAATGCAAGAATTAGAGTACCATGAGAGAGATACACATCGCAGTAAAGCACATCACTAAAAACCTGCAATTCAGTTGTATTTTAAAGGGGTAGCATTGCAATAGTGTTCAGGGGTAGATGTGTCCTGGTACACTTTGTATGAGTCTAATATCCATCACTTACTGACAGTAGTGAAAATAATAGCTATTAATAATAAGGATTAAAGTGAAGTTCAGTGCACACCCAACTTTATTCAAGTGGTTATTGCCTCACAATTTATTTGAAGTAATTATTCCCCTATGCAGTGCTGAAACAATTAGTGGACTGATCAACTGAGTGACAATGAAAATCGACTCATCGTTTAAGTCATTTCTAAGCAGAAATGTCCAAGAATGATCTGGTTGCAGCATCTCCACTGTGAGAATTTGCTGCTTTTCTTTGTTTTATATCATTGCCAGTTTGAGGACAGTTGGTTGTATACTGATGGTTATTTTTCACTGTTTTCTGACATTTAATAGGCCAAATGATTAATCGAGAAAATAACCACCAAAATAGTTTTGCAGCCTTGATCTAATTTTGTAGGAGATAGATAGATAGATAGATTACTAGGATTGTAGTGCTAAGCATATTTTCTTTAATAGCAAGATGGATCTGGAAAAAACAGTAGATGTGACACATGAGTAAGACTAACTTGAGTATGCCCAGGACACCTTCTTGCAATGGAAAGAAATTGATCCACATTAATCACTTGCATCCTCGCAGTGGCTGCACCTGACCTTCTTGACCCGAAGTCTGCTGCCCACAACTCCAAACCTCGCCTGTCGTTCTCGGCCAAACCGGTGGTACTGAACACTCCAGATGACGACGAGTACGACACGCGGACTACTGTCATGAGGTGGAAAACTGTGTCAGCCATCTTCTTCCTGGTGGTGCTCTACCTCATCATCGGGGCGACAGTGTTCAGAGCCCTGGAACAGCCACATGAGAGCTCCCAAAAGCTGGCCATTCTTGCAGAAAAACTGGACTTTTTGGCCATGCACGCCTGCGTGAACTCCTCTGAGCTGGAGGATTTGGTCAAGGTAGGTGGAAGCAACAACATGATATTAATAATTCAAATATCTTCTCTTCTGCGGGACCTGGTGATGTATCCACAGTGTGCGTACAGATTTTCAATGACTTGTGTTTAAACACTGTATTCTACACAGAGAGGAATAGAGAGGAGGGTGACACTGGCATTTGGCAGCTTTATCTTGTTTAACACTGGGCCTTGAGGATTTTGGCTAGAAGTAGACACAATGACTGTGAGTACTGCCAAAGCTTCAACCTGAGGATATTTTTTTCAGCCTGTTGAGAAATTAAAAAACTGGTTTATTTATACACATTTATTCTGCGGCACTCAGAGGCTGACTTATCTACAAACTTTAGTGTCACATCATAAAACACATCAGATAATGGGGATCAGGTCAGAAGACGCTTCTATGTGTCGTTCTAAAGGGCAGTTACAAACGACGTATTATGGCGCTTTCTGTCTGTAGCATCCCGTTCATTGCTCTTGGTTCATTTCCTGTTTTATTTTGATAGTCTATCCTCTTGTGTTGTCTATGTTCTGGATTTACTTTTGGCCTTTGTCTGTTTTTCCCGCCAATTTTGATTAGATTCACCTGTGTTCTAGTGCGCAACTGCTCCTGATTCCCTCGTTAGTCCCTTTTCTATATATACCGGTTCCTTTCCTTTGTCCTTGATCGATTCATACTTGTTGCCTGTTTTCCTGTCCACCTGCATTACCTGCATGTTAACTCTTTTTCTACAAATAAATCGTTGACCTGCTCCTGTCTGCCTGCACTGTCTGCTCTTGGGTCGTGTCCCTGCCCCCGGTACTTGGCACACCCGTGACACGGTCACAGCAGATCTAAAAATATTACATAAAAGATTATAAGGAACAACATGAAATATTATAACAAAATGTTATCACAACATTTTGACCAATTTTGACTGTGCTCTTTGATATTTTCCAACAAGACATTTTAAGTCCCTTCAAGCAAAGGCTCTGGTTTAGGGGCCCCATGACCCCTTTGGACCCCTGGGCCTGTGCATTGTTGGCCTGTTTGGTAATCCCTCCATGCTGGAAACAAATTCAGAAATGTTGCTACAAATCAAGCCAGACACTAAAACTAAATTTATGTAAAATAAAAATGAGTAATTCATTAAATTTTCAACTACAAAACATCTTACTATAAAAGACATCCACGGACATCATGACTCTTCCTTTATGGATTAGTGGATCTCTACATCAAACTTGTCAGCTTTGATGAAAAGCACTTCCTCCTGGGGAATCAAGCTGGCATATTGGACATTTGGATGATGATTACTTTAATATACCAGGGCTGAAAGGTCTTTAAATCTCAGGGAATTTTGTCTACCGCTGCTAATTTTGGTCTCCTGCTGAACCATTTCACGGATTCTGTATCAGCAACAAAAGCGCCTCCTATTGTATTTCTTTGATGTTACTCCTCAAGTAGCATCAAAGAAATACAAAAATGCTAACTATTCATAAAGAACAAGTCAAACACTTATTTACAGTATATTGGTATGTCTAATTTATATGGTCAAAAGGGTATTGATATATTAAAATATGCATGTGCACAAACTGCAAAAGCTGCTGAAAGCTGTGTGCTCCCCCAATCTTTTATCTGTAAATTAACAAGCTGGGATGGCAATTTTTATTTTTATTTTTTTATAACAAGGATCAAAAATTAACAAGAGAGATCTCGTTATGATGTTAATGACCACTTGTCAGGAGTGGAGTTAATGAATGTAGACAAAGGAGGGCAGCAGGCTCCTCAATCCAAACCACCACCCTTTTATGTTACCTTTGTATCTATCTTGTAAAAGACTGATACTTAAAAGGTAATGATACTTAATGTATGTGGGGTTAATCCGCAGGTGATAGTGCTGGCCATCATGCCACTTACACGCAACCGGTTGAATTCTATTGACTGTTTATCCAGGTAAATATCATGTATATATTTTTTAGAAATCAATTAGACCTCTAGATACAAATATAGATCAACCTCAGGTGTGTGTGTGTGTGTGCTAATTAGCAAATGCTAGCATGCTAACACAGTAAATTGAGATGGTGATCATGGTAAATTATACCTGCTAAACACCTGCATGTTAGCATGCTGCCGTAAGTATTTAGCTCAATGCTCTGCTGTGCCGAAGTAGAGCCTCACAGAGCCACTAGCATGGCTGGCTGGAGGGAAAATAAAATCTTTGAACAATATGCAATAGCTATGATATTAAATCAGTTTGTGAAAAAACAAGGGGCGTTTTCTGTATAGCTGAACGAAAGTGAAGTACACCCTTTAGTATTAGCCTAAGGATGTTGTCCACCTTTGCTAGCAGCCATGTCTCCTTGTACTGTATGACCCTTACTCTAATTTTCAAACTGCCTGTCAGGCTTCTGTCAGAGAAAAGCCATAAGTTAGTGCAAGCTGTCCTCCGTCTTCAAAAAATGTCTCTTCAGCCAATTTAATTTTTGTTTTCAGGCGAAGTATGACTCCCTCTGTCACTGACCTTTCCACTGAATCAGTCTGTGCTTATTGCGGTTAAACTTCTGATTCGCGGATCAGAATGTCTGTTTTTCGCCCTTGTAAAGTTTTACTTATACACTAATTAAAGATCTTCTCTAAAAAACTAAAAGAAACAAACTGCCAAATAAACTTAATTACTGGCTCAAGATTTTAAGCTAATGGGAACTTGGCAATTAGCCTGTAGGAGGCATTTAACACCACAAATGTTTTCCTAACGCCTTCAGGCTAATTGTGAGCCTCCTAACAAAAACCTTGTGGTCTTTGTGCTTTTACAAAACAGCTCTTCCCATCAATCATTAAGAAAGTAGCCCTATGCGTTCAGGAGCCTTCCAAGCATCTATTTCTCTTCTGATGATTTATTTATTAACAGCTTCAATACAGGTATCCCCCACTCACTTTTACTTAATTATTTATACCCCCCACACACACACCTATGCAGGCTCCCACTGATCAAAAGCCAGTCAGCAGAGAATTGAGTGGAGATGTGCTCTCATAGGGAGTAATTAAAAAAAAGTGAAGGATGTCAAAAAGCTCAGGCGATTCAGTCTTTCCTGGCTGTTTTGGCTCAGTGGACAGTCAGTGTGGTCTTCACATTATCCCGTCTTATCATTTCCCATGGCCATAGTTGGTATGCATAAAACTGAGGGCCAAAACAGTTAATTATTATGACTGCTTTGGCTGGGAAACAAAGGGGCTGACTGAGCCAAGCCCGGGTGTGTGATTTATTTTTTAAATGTTTTTGGAGGAACAGTGGATGTTTCGGGAATTTTATCTTTGAGCCCTCTCCTAAACAAACACGGACCCTTAGGTCTTTTATGGTGACTATATATATATATATATATGTGGAGATACATACACGTGAAATTCTTTCTCTGCAGTTGACCCATCCAGCCATCCTTCCTCCTGAGGACAGCCTGAAACAGTGGTCAGCCTACGATATGGCAACCGGGGCCAAGTCCAAGTCCTCTGCACTGTCATGTCTAGTGAGCATGGGGGGAACATGCAAACTCCACACAGGCCTGAACCCAGGATCTTCTTGCTCTGAGGCAACAGTGCAAAGCACTGAGCCAACTCACCAGGGTTAGACTAGATAAAAGCACTGAAAAGATGAACACATAGTAGGTCATCTTTGTGCATTATGTTTATTGTGTCTATGAATACATTTGTATCCTCTGCAGGCATGTAACCAAATCAGGTTTGTCTTTTGCTTGTCACATTCTGGGTAGACTGTTAATCAAAAGATATTGGCTGATGTCAAGTCTTTGCCACACAAGTTCAATTTCAAAATGCATACGTTGTTTTTTTCCTCCTTCTTGTTTTTTATTTTTGGTTGGTTGGTATTTCTTTGTCCAGTTTTCATTTGAAATATGTTCTAAAGAAATAGCCCCAATGAAAACTACTTCTTTATTCACCATAAAAATATTGCTTTAATCTATATTTTATTGGAGTGGAGCACATCTCAAAACTCTCTGCATGAGCAGATAGCACTATCGGCAGTTCAACCCTATCGCCAAGAACATTGATATTGAAGGATTCAGCAAAACCCTGGATTGTGTTCAATGATGACCTTTTTTTTTTATGTGGTATGGTTAAGGTTAGGCAAAAATCAGGGTTATGGTTAATAAAAAGATGTAGGTTAAATTCAGGTGTGTGGGACTGGATGCAAACTCCATACTTACTTTCCACATCCCAACATATAGGGTATGTAAAATAAGGTTTTCTTTGAGTGAATCAACCCTTTTGTCCTTTGTTTGTGCCTTTTGTGTTTTGTCAGCTTATGAAGATAAGCAACACACATTACAATAATGCTCACTGCCATCAACCCATATCTCTCCACCTTCTGACCCATCACGTCATGATAACTTGTGTGTTACATTAGAGCCTGTTCCCACAGTTTCCAACCATTATTCACCCATTTCAGCTTTCACACACTCGATCTTTACTGCCTTATCACACTCAAGAGTCGTAGGGTAATGAAGTCGTATGTTTCACTAAGGATGACGAATTGCAGCAGACAACACCCTGATTGCAGTGACCCTGTGTGTGTGAGAAGATGCTGAGAAAGCTGACAGCGCTAGCTCACGAGGATTGTGGGCAGTGTTATACACTCTACGCCATTCCTGTAGCATTACTGCTCTGTTCCTGAATGTTTATTGATCAATGATGGAGATAATCAAAAAGAGCTACTCCCACACAAGAATTCCATCATTTGTATTGCTCTCCGGGGGGGGGGGGGGGGCATCCCACACATA
>JAVQJF010025940.1:0-56816 GCA_036023855.1 Gadopsis marmoratus | reverse complement strand
AGAGATTCAAAGACAGGTTTGAAGCACGAACTGAAGCAAAGATCCGGCGATGAGCGGATGGAAAACCAGGGTAGAAATAGTGCGGCTGATGAGTACGTAGGTGGACGACAGGTGTGCTGGCTGATTGCAGATGACAGCCGGCCGACACAGACACACCGAGAGAGACAACACAGGACACGAGAGGGAGGGGAAAACCCCAGAAACATGAGGGAAAACAATGAGCACGGCGGTCCACTTTTTTGCAAAGACACGTGAATCATTTTTGTAAAGTTCGCATGTGTTTTTTGCACTAGGAAATATGTTCTGCTTATAGGGTTAGAAAAAACACTGTCGTTTTGGACAACAATGACATTTTCTGGCCATGTTCTTTGGACCATAGCACATGACTCCTCTCCTTGTATATACACAGCTTTGTACCTTTGACTTTTTATTTATAAAAAAAACTGATAATTTCTAACACATTTGCTCATCTTCTTTCAGGGACTGTTTCATGTCCGTCTGAACTCCAACTGCATGTCGCCTAACATTATCTATGTAAGGAAATTAATACGACTTTTACCTCCAGAACCCCAGGCACCCAAAACAATTCCTCCTTCTTTGCTACTCTACAGGAATTATTTAATTTTGGACGTGCTCACCAAAACACGCAGTGAGAAAAAGAGAATATTGAGAAAGAGGGATGGAGTGAGAGTGAAAATCCTCTGCCAGCTTACATATTGAGGTTATGTTCTCCATCAGTGAGTTTGAGGGATTGAGGGAGGAGAGAGAGAGAGAGAGAAAGAGAGACTGCTGGGCACAGAAGCTCACAGGGGTGACATGGCAGAGCACACACACACACACACACACACCTCATCAACTCACACCTGTACTTATTTCTCTGCTGTATCCCTCCACCGCTTTCTCACTTCTCACTCACTCAAATGTTTTGTGCTCTTTACGGACTCCATATTTCCCCCCGTGTTGATTTAAATCCACACGCTTCATAGAATCTGTTAGAGAGACTCAGGAAGCAAACAAAATGTGCTGCTGTTTGTCCGCAAACAAAACAACTCATCTGATGGTTATTACTGAATTCTGAAACACTCTGTGTGTGTTTGGCTGTTTTTGTTTTTCTCTCTGGGTGAAAATGCGGGTGGTGAAGAGTGACTGGGTGACAGGTGAGCGGAGCCTCATAGGTTCATTACTGGCTGCCAGAGTGGAGCACTCCAGGGCACAGTGGCTGGAGGTAACGCTTCGGGCCTCCTCATCAACATCCTGTCACCTCCATTTTCATACACTCAGGCTTGGCACAGCGGCTGACCCGGTCCCTCCCCCCAAGGGGAAAACTGTCTTCCTGCACAATAAGTCAGCACCTGGCAGCAAGAAAAACAGCGTGTTTGTTTGGTCACAGAGAAAATGAAAAAAGGTGACGTCAGCTGACCTTCATGTGAATTTGATACGCAGTTTGCAATGAACAGCAGGCTAGGAGTGTCTGTCATTGTACCTGTGTACTAAAGGATGTTCTGCCACATTTCACCTCCAACAGTTAAATAAACCATTTTCAGACATCACATACATACTATTGCTGGCTTTATGTATCCGTTATGGCCTTTAGCGTCCATATAAAGGTCTCCATTACATAACTGTTCTGTAATAGCAATAGTATAATGTGACAAGATCATTGTGAATAGAGCTGCAATTCTTGCACGATTATGCAGGAGGTGTTGATACAAAGGAAGAGGAGAGTCTTGTCAGAGGCAGCATCACCAGTGGATCTTAAAAACTTATTTTGCAGTTAAACAAAACTGACCAACATGAGCTTGAGGGATGCTCGCCCCCATTTTTCACTAGTCTAAGCAACCCTGTAGATACATGCTGTTATTGATGTCCTCATTTATTAGATAGATTGTAGACTTCTGTCCACTATATACAGCCCAACAGGACACTAAACATTTTGTACTCTTTTCCCTGAGAAAGGGAAAATGGAATGAAAAGACACTTTTTTAGCCATGATAGTGATGCTGCTGTAAGGATGGCGATGTTGGTCTGTCGTCCCATCCACCACTTTTGGTGGACTGTAGTACAGCCTCAAAGAACAGCTAGCATGGCTGTATTTTTTACTCTTCTGCCCTGCACTGTAGCCTGAAAAATTTTTTTGGGGGGGCATTTTATGCCTTTATTGATAGCTGACAGTAGAGAGATGACAGGAACAGGAATGGGAGAATTATGGGCAAGACATGCGTGACGGGTCCCTGGTTGGAAGCAAACCAATTATGTTGCATTTCAAGCCTAGGCCACCAGGGCGTTCCCGACATGGGAAGAAACTTAAAATTGTCCAATTCACAGTATTTTGTAGTTTATTAAACTAATATTTATTATTTTTGTGGATAAGAGATGATGATTATGCTGCTGTTAGCTTTACATTAATGACAGCATTCAGTTCAAACTTGTGTTATATACATTTTATGATGTCTCTTGTGACTTGTGACTGAAGATTGCCGTGCAGTCACTCGGGTTCTTATACAAACATGAGAACAACATGGGAAATGACCGACACATTTGTGTAATAAAGTGTTAGTCACGTCTGCAATCCTATTAACTTTCCCCATTACTAGCATGGTCTGATTTTCTTCTTATTGTCCACACAGACTGCCAGTTAGGGTTCTTAATTTCAAACTGCAATCAAAAGGAGGTTTTCCAAAGGCTTAAGTTCAGAGGCGAAGTCTTTGAGAAGTTCCCCAGACAATTTCACTGCAGTATGAGTGTACTTTTCACTGTTATCTTCGGGTAGAAGAGGTAGGAGAAGGAAGTCATGCAATATCAGTCTGCAATATGTTTAGCTGAGGGTAAGAAATAGCCAGGCTTGTAATTGCTTTGGGACAAGCTAGGATGGTTCCTCTGGCAGTAGGAGATTTTCTTTTGGTCAACCATGAGGGCAATAAGACAGATAAGAAGTAAGGCAGAGAGAGACTGACTGAGAAAGGAGAGAGGCAGGGAGATTTTCTGATTTTCTGAAGTGTTCAGACGAAATAGAGGCATTATCGTCCCATGAGTTTACAATGAAAAGCCCACAGTTGGTTGCCCTTCCAAACTCTGAGGCTTAGGAGAGGAAAACACATATAACACTGGGGTGGGAAAAAAAAGAAGAAAGAGTTTCGATTTCTGAGTACATTTTGGCTCATGAGCATCCTTTACAACTGTTTGTCCCCAGCTTGCAGCGACTGTCAGACAACCCTCAGAGGAGTCATGTCGCAGTCTCGGATTTTCAGTGTTACTATCAACAGCTTTCCTCTAAACGACTTCACTCCTGTTTCATTACCACTTCTCCACAAGATAAAACCTGCTGAAATATACAGACAGAGGGAGTGAAGCACCTGCAGTCACTGATGTGGTCGACTGTCTCCAGCAGTGCTAATGTACATTACTTGCACTTGTCAGTACAGAGCTTGTTTACTGTCTCTAAGGTGTGTCCTTTAATTAATAGCTCTAGGGCTGTTCCGAGTGTTTGGGTGTCTGAAGTGGAAATTAGTTTACAAAAGTGGATAAGTAGAGTACGCTCTCCACCCCTGCAGTGGGGATGTCGGTTAGAGCTGTAAAATTTGTCTATTAATCAATAATTACTTTCATAATCGATTAATCGTTAGTAATTTTTTAAGGAAAAACCTCTTAGTTCCAATGCGTTTTCTGCTTTTATTTGTGTTATGTGGTAGTAAACTAAAAATCTAAAAAGAGTTTTGCATCACTTTGAGATTTAGGATATTGTAATTTGTGGATATTTTTCACTATTTTCTGACACTTTGTAGATTTATCTTACAGACTAGAAAATAATCATCAGATTAATTGAAAATTAACATAATTGTTAATTCCAGCTCCAAAGTGAATACCAATACAAATGCATTAATCAGATATACATGTAAACAGATAATGAATCTGATATTTGTCCAGTATAATATTCCTGTCCTGTACAGTGAGGCTTGGAACTGCTAGCAGCCAAAGCTAGGTATCGAAGGCTTTCCATTATGCAGATTTGTCAAATTCGTGATCAACAAACACGGAGGTGAAGATGCAAGTTAAAAATTCAGACATTTGCAAGGTACCTTCTCAACAACTTTTAATGAGCTCTCAAGATAAAGATAAAGCTTGGCTGATATTGCACCAGTGTTATTTTTACCTCATGATCTTATATTGAAGCCTGGCACCTTGCGTGACATTAGAGAGAAACTGAGCCAACATCCCAACATCACCCAGGCGTGATGTGGTCAGAGGTTTCAGGGACTGTACCTTTACTCTCTTAAAGTGTAACTACACCCTCAAATCCGCTAGAATCCTCTCCCCCCGCAAATTAAAAAAATGTGCGGAAAAAAATTAAAGGAACAACAACAGTAGGAGGCGTGGCCTCGTGGCTACATAGTCTGAGGATCAGGGTACACGGGGGAGACTGACTGACACTGATTAGTCTTTTTAATATACATTTCATGATGTAGAGAGATCCCAACCAGTTGACTCTCTCTGTATGTCAGCATTGGCCTTGCAGGTTCAGGGCTGATTTAAAACAGTATATCAACTCATGAAAAGCAGATTTTTATAAATTTGGTAACAAATGTCAATATTAACACCAGTAATATATGTTAACACAGTAACTCAAAGTTTGCAGTACCTCTTTAATGGATTAATTTCATTTAATTAGTTTTTTTGTGTTTATTTTGTTATTTTGTTTATTCCAATGGCAATTAAACATACACATAAACATATTTGGAGTAATATACAGTAACTGGCAGCAGGATTTTTACATAGAATTATACACAATTTCAGAACTTCCAGTGTTTCCAGCATTGCCCATGTCTGGTACAAATCTGAGATACAAACACAGATATCTTTGTTCAATGAACTGATACAGATAGTAGCATTGCTACCCAAGAGAACATCATATCTAGGAAGTAGCTTTTTGTTGACCATCTGGTGATTAATTTGTGTTAAAATGTTCTCTGTTTGGCAATGTTCCTGGATGCATAATATCCTATTGAGATACAACAATTTTATTAAACCCAGCACATTGTTGCATAGAGGCACTGACTTGACATCAGTTTTCATCCCTTTGTTTTAATCTCTTATTTTGTTGTTTTGTTAAAGGTTCAGCAACATATAGAGCAGGTATTATCATTATAAAGAGTAGGGTCTACACCTGCTCTATATAAAAGTGTCCTGAGATCATTTCTGTTATGATTTGGTACTATATAAATAAACCAGGAATTGAAAATTGAATTGAAATTCTCATATTGCACTCTATTATGTTGTTCTCTGGCTTTTCGCACTATAACTGGATGCCCTATACACCTCCTGTTGCAAAACATTTACTCTGCTGGTTGCTTTGCTCCAGCAAATCATAACAAATGTGCACGACCACATCATCTACAGTAATGCCCCCGTTACTTTGCCTCCTTGTTCTTTGCTTTATTTCCCCAAACACTCATTTTCCAGTTGGGCAGTTAATTGAATTCAGTGCTGGGCGTAAAGTAGTGGGTCCTTAGCCACAGTTGCCTGCTCGCAGTACATGAGGTAACCAAGGTTAGATTAACTAAAGCTGGCCTGGGATAGAGGCGCCAATGATGCATAGATCCACCCACTGGGTAACTGATTGTGGTATTCCATGCTGGATGCTCAGAGTCGCTCCTGGCTCTTGACACGGATACAGGAGTAAATCAGCTGCTCTGATGTACAAAAGGAAGGTTTAATTCTCATAACTCAGTGAGGAGCTTGATTTGCTTTTGGCTATAGTCAGAGAAGATGGATAAATGCAGCACATACAGATGCTTGATAGTCTTAATACACCAAATGATCCTGCTGAGGAGACAGTATGCCTGGAACAAATGGTCCCAGAGTATTTAATGTGGCATCTTAAAAAAATAACATCTGCAGCACAGCATTACAGTCTGTATAATATTGTCCATCTGTTTAGAGCACCACTTAAAACTCAAGTGTTTCATCCCCGGCTGATCTGGTCCTGCACATCCCTTTTCATCACAGTACAGTCCTTTTCAAATATTCATATATATGCATTTTATTTTCATCTTCCAAGCTCACCACTGAAACTACAGCGGTGCAAAGGAAACTTCAAGAACCCTCCTAGGAGTCAGCAGGCACGCAGAATAATGCTGCATCCGAGCCGACCTCACTGAAGGCTCCGATAGTGGCTTTAAAAATAGCCCTGGCTGTCCGCCTCTCCCCTCTCACTTCTCACAACACGCCACTGTCAGTGTGTCGCACCTGCTGTGGTGAGACCATTGCATAACCATCACTGCTCATGCAGAAGATCAGCGTTTCTCTCCAGCGACACACTGAGCGTGTGTGTGTGTTCTTTAAGGCTTCTAACAGAGAACAGGAGAGTACACTGAAGGTCAATACGTACATCAAACAGGACACAAATGCACACAAATATGTACAATGTTGTGTACGATAGCTATGTACGATATTTAGACCTTTTATCATGCTGCGTTTTATCACAAAATCACAAGGAATCACAGTTCACAAGGATTAGGGGTGAATAATCATTACAATCAGCTGTAAATGAACATCACATTTCAACCTTAATGCTTACAGATTGGTCTCATTCACCCATTCCCACACAGACAGAGCTGCAAGGTGCTGGCCTTCATCGGGAGCAACTTAGGGTTGGGTAGGGTACAGAGCCACTTTATCAAATGAACTGATTGTTAAACTAAAGCTGAAATCTGGAGTTGTTATGGTAGTTGATATATATAGCAGTCAGCCTTCCGGCAAATAATGTACCTCAGTTTGTGGAAAAACAAACTAAAGAGGAGCACCTCTACTAACGTCCCCCTACACAGATGGAATATCATTAAGACACACCCACACTTAATATGCATTATACATTTACACTGGTGGACACAAGTGTAAATGGCAGGTTACTGAGGCATTATGCTTTTTTTATGCCTTGTGAAGACTGATTCCGCTTTAAATCAGTTGTCTAGTGTGTGTGTACCACAGTGATTAGCTCAGGAAAGGTCATGCAAGCAGGAAATGTCAGGTACAAGAACTAGCCGCTGCTGATCATAAGCAGATTGAAGAGCAAACAACCAGACAACTTCAAATTTCAGCTGATTTCAGTCACTCATGTACGTCATCTTACATGTGCCATTTACAAGAGACAAACGTACACAAAATAGGACGAGCGAGTGAGTAAGTGCGTGAATAAGAAAAGCAAAGCACAGCAACAGCAGGGTAAACTAACAATGTTCAATTCAACAGGATTTACAACAAGAACTGCTTTCGGCATTTATAAGGAAAGACAAATTATCCTCACTTTATGGGGAGAAGCTGCAATAAAACAAACAAGAAATAATAAATAGCACTTGTGCTTTGATAGCCTGCCATGCGTTTTAATGCTCACTTTAATTGCACTGATTTACTGAGTTAACTTATCTATAAAGTGTTCTAATGTGGGGTTCACACCAACCATTAGCTCTGTCCATTTTAATATAACTGTAAAACACTGGAAGTGGTTTAATGATCTCTTTCCCGGAGACGCTGAGAAACATACTCGACTGTTCGACTTAAATCTCAGCTCCGCGAGTAACAAGTAGCTCGTTCTACTCGCTTCAAATGTAAGTGCAAATCACAGTTCATGCTATAATGTGTGTTGTACTTATACTGCACAACAGAATGAATGCATTTTTTAGGGTATCTATTAATAATTGATGAAATATAACATTCATTCAAGTGTAGCCAGTTTAGAAAATAATATCAGCTTTTTACTGAAAAATATAAAGAACAAATCTTCACCATTTTTCAACATAATCTCAGTCTGCATCTACAGCACATTGTGGGCGGTTGTGGCTCAAGAGGTAGAGCCGGTCTTCTATTAATCCCAGGGTTGGTGGTTCGAGCCTGGCTCCTTCTGTCCACACTGAACCCTCAGTTGCTCCCAGTGGAGGCCACTGCAGCTGGCCATGGCAGCTATGTTGCCATCGTTGTGTGAATGAGACCAAGCTGTTAAGGTTGAAAAGCGCTATATAAGTGAAGTCCATTTATCTTCAGAGGAGTTGCCTGTAAATAGATTGCGTTAAATGACCTTTTTCTCTTTAAATGCTAACTTATAATAGGTTTTAGGTAGACCAAGCTTGTGAAGGCAGACTGAAAGCATGAAAGTCTCCTTTTACGAGCTTTTAGAAAACTTTTTTTATATCCTTTTTAATTATTTATTTTCTTTAATTTTACAGTTGTCTTTGTTATGTTTGTTTGACTGACTTAATGCATACTGAGTAACACCTTTCATGTATTAGGGTGTCTCTCCTTCAACACTGAAGAGCACTTTGGAGGCAATTTTGTATGCCGTAAGAACAAACACAATACACTCAACTGGTTTGGTGTCTGACTGACTGAAATAAGATGGATTTGAAATTGCAATCCAAGACGTCAGCGGCGAACTGCGTGAGCCGTGTTTTCTGTGAGGTGCAGCGAGTCAATTATAGCAGGTGTGCCAGGCAACAGCGCTCACTTTCAATTACTGCTATCACTTGCCTTTAAAGATGCGCTCATCAAGAGACAATGCAGCCTTCAACCAAGCAGAATGGCTTCGTAGGTCAATGCACAGATAGAAGAATGAATGGCTTCGATAGTGAATGGAGCTCTATAGTGAAGTTAAGAATAAAGATGGAAGTTTCATAACCTTTTGTGATCTTTTGCCGCTACGCTAGTAAATTGACTAAACGTTCAACTATAACCTTTAGTTTGTATTCTCCAAGTTTTGTTGCAGGAAGTGTTACCTTTTACTGTAACATACATTGAACCTTTTCATTGATGCCCCTCAGAGGAGGCAGACAGAACAGATACTGACACTGTGGGATCAAAGTTCATGATGTTGGGTGTTACGAATAGTTTTTTGAAAATTACCAGAGTCTCTGCCACAGCCATGGCAGGCAAAAGTTGGAGTAACGGAAGGGGTTTAGAAGAATAAAATCAACAAGAGGGGTTTGGGGCTTTACGTTTAACTTGGAGAGAGATGGCCATCTGTGTCACTATGCTTCATACATAATAATGTAGATCAGCAGTGTTATTTTGGAGGTAAATGCACTCAGTGACCTCATGTGATGTTACAACTTTGTACAGTGCTCAAATGAAATGGGTTTCTGCATAGACTCAGTTTGTAAAACTCAAAAGTCAAAATATTTTCAGACAGTCTATGTGACCTTAAAAAGTACACAGTAAAGCAACAATCTACTATTCTGCAAAATCATATTATGTTTTTGTCCCACTGCTATGAAATGTTACCAAAATACTTGCACACACGATTCTGCAGACAGATAATTGTACTTCATTCAAGGTTCCTTCTTGACTTGGGAAACAGCAGCTTTATAAAAATATACCCCACAAGGTCCAATTTCCTCATTGTTTCCAACATTTTTTAGTAAGATTTCATAGAAGTGTTACAAAAACATTTTTGTAGCAAATAGACAAAACCTACATTAATAAATAAAATCTGCTGTTCTGTCTGAGGCGTAAGACATGCTGCTGACAAACCAGCAGGTATGAAGCTACACAGTGAGGATCATTTCAGGTCATTTGAAAGGAGCTCTGTGATGTAGCTGAAGAGTGTGGAAGGAGAACCTTTAAGTTATTTTATGATATTTCATGGAAACATGTAGAATTTCAAAGGGTCACCAGGATGTCACTACCCATATTCCAGATTCCTCTACCCGAAAGAAGCAGTGTACTGTATGTGAGGATGAGCTATTGCCAAACAGATTGCTACCTACAGGCATCATCTTGTGTCTGTTTTGGTGCTAATGGAGCAAAACTAGTTATGTGCATTGGATGAAACTTGTTACATTATCTTTCACATAAAAAATGCACAGCAATCCCTTAAATTAGAGTACCAGATACACCTGTTCCTGTTGTCTTTATGGATTTCATCAACCATAATGGTGTTAATAACAGCCTGCAGACAGTTGTAGAAGACAAGTTTTTCTAAAAACCTTTTAATTTCATCTAGTAGCTTAAACACTCAGCCTCACTGGCATTGTTGCCTTTAATGCATTTTAGTTACATTTAGAATGTACATGTCAATGTTGAGAAGTGTAGCAGGCATGCACAAAACACACAAAAAGAGATAATAGGATCTTTATGGAATGCCTCGCTCACCTGCAGCCATGACAACAGCATAGAGCGCCTGTATTGAGATGTGGTGAGAGTAGGCGAAAGGAGAGGTGCACGTTTTGAAACCACAAGCACTGCACCTCTGAGTGTGCATCAAGAATGGCATCTAGTGAGCTCTATCACCTGTTTTATCGCAAGCACTGTTATGGTGAGCTGTGAAATTTCCCAACAGGAGCGGACAAGCAAAAAAAAAAGAAAAGACACACAATGCACAAGGTCACTGTTTGCATCAACACAACAAGAGACCGTCTGTCTTTATCTGACAGCTCTGGTTGTAAACCGACAGATATGAGATATGAGGCGTACATAATATAAAATGCTATTGTTGCACCTCTCTCTCTCTCCCTCTCTCTCCAGCCCCACCGCCTCCATCCCCATGGCTTGGCTATTTCAAAAAGAAGAAAATCCTTTGGGCAGAATAATAATCAACACGTAAATACAGTTGCTTGCCCACCAAACAGAGCTGTAACTGGAAGCTTCATTTCCCAGCTACACTATGAATGTCACAAATACCTCCAACATTTTCATCATTTTTACAGGTTTGTGGGGAACCATGAAATGAGGAGGACTTGCAAAAGAACAAATTTAAATTTGAACCCATGGAGGCCTGGTATGATGCATTTTCAAACAGATCTCCTAATCTTTCATGTCCTGCTCTTTTAACCACTGGGGGGGGGGGGAGTCTTGCAAAATGTTGCTGTGAAGGTATTTCATGTAACTCTCCAGGCAGGGCTCTTTTTAACTCTTAAACGTAACTAATGAAATTGCACTACTGTCGTGTTCTAATATCGAAGGGAAGTCAAACTCAAATTATGTCCAGTGCAACGTGGACATAGTGCAAAAGCTATGTACAAATTCCCAAAGTTCTCAGCAGGCGCCGTGCAGTTTAAATGAAAGTCAAAATAAAAGCAACATCTGTCATAATTGGCAGAGAGTAAGGAGCTATAGTGAACAGGACAAACAAACAAACAAACAAACAATTTATCTGCCAATGAGGTTTTGGAGGCGACAAGAGGGAGCATGGTGATGATTTCAAATGAGCTTATTTATTGCAGTCATCCATCAGCATTGAGGAGCTGTGTTTAAACTTTTGTCTGTTCTTGTTGGCCCACAGTCCCAAAAAGCAGATATTATTGAAACACCAAATTACCATCTAATCTTATTTAGATGACAGAGTGGGCTGGCTCAAAGTAAAGTGCTGGCTGACTCAAGCTCCATTTCTTATATTAGTATGCCCTCAGTAACGTGCACATGAAAGACACCTTAATTTTTGACAAATTTGTCATGTCTTCAAAGCTACCTTGACTAAAAAGCAGCCTCAATGTATGACTTTGCATGTTGGTTTATTGGTATAAACCTGACAGTGGGTGCCATGAGGTCAACCCAGCTGACTCTGAAAGAGTATGAAAAGGAGCTGAAAGTGTCAGATCAGGGAGCAGAAATGAGAGTGAACGACAATATACGCTGTCATCCTGCCGATAGGGACATCAGATCATAAAAAGCTTCAACTCGATGTTCTAAACGGCATGGATGAAACAGTCCTCTACGCCAACCCTGAGAGCTCAGCGCACTGCAACATAAAAAAACACATTCAAATAGACTCAACACAAGCAAATTATGAAAACATTTTCACCAAGTTGACAACATGTTGCCCCACCAACAACAATTACCTACAGATCTGCATAATAAGAGCAGCAGAGCATATCGCAGAGCAGTGTGTAACAGGTGGGAAACTGAGTGCAGAGACTCGTCCTAACATTACACCTAAAGGTCCGCCAGAGATGCTTTGCTTACCACAAACACAACGTGCCAAAATGGCTGCATGCAAAGGATATTCCTCCCCTGCCACTGCACTCAGGTCAGCTCTATGACGATGGTCAGACTCTCCAATAGTACCACTGAGATATAAAACAAAGGATCAAATGACTCTGAATGGCTGGCAGTGTCTTTTTCCAACCCAATGGTGAAGGAACTGGTTGTTCCAGTAAAAATATACCACATAATCTAAGGAATGTATAAGGATAAAACCAGAAAATTTGAATAAACGTTATCTTGTGATTAATCATCCACAGTTGATGTGGATGTTTTTAAAATCAAACTTAATTTATGATGAGTAGTCCCGGGAATCCTGGGGAAAGAGTGATATGTTATCGTGAAGTAATCATTTTGAAATCAGGGGAAAACCTTAATCGAGGCCTCCTCAACCAGTGATTTGAATCATCAACGTTTAGCGGACAGGCCTAGTGATGATGACAGTCAAAGAGTTTATGATCGGCTTCTGACAACAAAATGTGCAGTTGGGATGCACACCAACACTTTAGGAAAGTCAAGGCAATGAGCTTTTTTAACAGTCAAATGTTCACGGAGAGAAAATGTGTGTTTGAACAAAAGTAACAAAAAAATACGTAGGAAGGCTGGCTAAATGGTAAAAAACTAAAATGGTATATTTTTTTTAAAATAAGCGAACACTGCTGTGCTGTTTTACACTTGCAAGGTTTCCAGTATTTTGAAGCCACTCCTCAGTGACAGCAGCTCCTCAACGCCCAAAATAAACAAGCAGTGGATGGTGTACTGGTACGACTAATTCTCCTGAATAATTCAAGACAAACAAACAAGAGCCACAGGATCGGAGTTTGAGTGATTCTCCAAATTCTAGCAGCACAACAAAAGAACATCTTGGCAGCCTGTCGGCCTATGTTACATCATCTATTACAGGCCTGGGGACCGCACATAACTCTAACCACTGTTTCACTGATCAGGTCAAGAAGGTTCAGTCCTCTCTCCTGCAGCTGATGAAAATCTCTGAATAAACTCTGGTGTGTCCTTTACAGACTTTGAGGGGGTTATCGATGCCTTCATCTCATCTTGTGGGCTACTGTAAACTCTACTTTGACCCCAGTCAGACTTTCTTCTCCTGTCTGGTGTAAAATGCAGCTGCAGGGCTCAGAACAAACTCTCAAAATTGGACTTTTCTTCTGGCAGCTTATTCATTTTGGAATTAAGATGGGGCTCTAACTGTCAAGAATCAATGTGGTAAAGTCCCATTATAGCAGGCTTTGTGTCCTCTCTCATATAAGTCTTCAATTTTAACACATTGTGCTTTTTGTGCTTTTATTATTGCTTACTCAAGCACTATACTTGACCTTGTCTGGGGCTGCTATGGTGCTGTAAGACACACGTAAAGAGATTAGATGCACACTTGGTTAAGGAAACTTGATAAGATAAATATCACTCTTTTCTGCAGTACAATATCTTGTACATGACAGTAGATTTGAAATGACTGATATTCACTTGGAATAAGTACAACCGCTAATTATTTGTTACAAATGGCTTTCAAACGCAGTAATGAACTTCAGAGTGTACTGGCTCAGCAGACATATTTACTCATATCAATCATAGTGAAATTGTGCCATTGGAAACTCATACTAGTGTCAAATTAGTGAGTTGTTAATTTGTGTTTTCTGTCTTTTGCAGATATTTCAGCTTATTGAAGAGTTTCCAAATCTTGTTTATGTGGAATACATCAAATTGGTTTACTAACTTCAATTTAATTAAGCTGGAAGTTGAGGCTGTAAAGTTTCTGTATTTCCTTCATGGTTTTGCTGACCTGGAAAGGACAAAATCCCGAGTTCAGTAAAAAAAAGAACCTCATTCGCACATGTGCATGAGCAGACGCACACAGTATATATCCAGACTCTCACACACAGTCAGATGCTTAAAATCACTGATGCAATTCTGTCTAATTGTTTGGATGACCAGGCTGCAGCTAATGGGGAATGAATGATTAAATTATTTTTCAGTCATTAATATGAAACAGCGTTGATCCTCATCAGACCAATTTACTGTGGAGCTGTACTCGTCAGAATTCAATGACATGGAAAATAAATGTAATGTTAATATTAGAATATCAGTGATTTTCCTTTCAATTTCATCCACCAGAGGACTGTAAATCCACAGTAAGGACAAGCGTGCCATTATTAAGCCTAATGTCGTGATTTCAGTCAGATAGACTCAGAGTTGAAACAGCTTCAGTGAATTTCAGTTCCATGGAAAACTTACAACCTGAACATCTACTCAAGGTTTGATTACTGCCACTTTGCCTTGATTTCTTGGTAAACATGTGATTTAGAAAGTCACCTGCAGAGGAAACACCTGCCTCGCTGAAAATCAGTCACATGGGAAATTAATCAATATGCTTGAATGACCTTTTTTGTCTCTCTTCTGTGTGTTCAGACTAAATGTGTGCATGTTTTTACGCAAGCCTGTCACCTAAAAATTACAATACTACTAATTTGCAACAGAAAATGTGTTGCAAATTAGTACTAAATCAGAACTACGGCTGTAGTTGGACCAGCCTGCCAATCACTGTCAGGTTTGTCAGAAAAGTAATGCCACTCATATTAAGCCACTTTTTTATTAACATACTTGTGAAGTCAAAGTCTCATACAGAACATATCTGCAAAATACTCACTGGCTACATATTTACGGTACTGTGGGGCACAAAAACATATTTTTGACAAGTGAGTATAATCCAGACACCTGCTACATTTCCTCCAGAAAGTATTTGGCATAACCATTTAGTGGCATATAAGTATAATTTTTTAGTCATCTGAAAGACTTTAATAAGTGTATTAAAGGCTGATTAACTTTAATAATACCTTAATATTTGTATAGTCTGATATCATGTCATATTCACGATTTAAAATGTGCCTGTTATTTAACCTTTTAAATAAAAAAACTGTTGAGGCATACTTGTGCTCCAAATATCTCATTTAAATATGTAAAAACAAATAATAATGAGCTCTCTCTTTCTCTCTTTAAACACATACACAAATCTGCATAGCATAATAAAACCACAGGGCTAATCATGTCCATCTCCCGTGATGCATCATTGATTGAACCCACCCAGACTAGTTTCTCCTGACCTGGACAGTAACAGCTCCTCATCAGCTTTCAATAGGCACCTCAGCTCGTGGATCAATGGGACTATTTGACAACTGGAAGTCCAAATGGGAATTTGATGACCTGCACTGGTGTCAGCCAGCTACGGCTGTAGTTGGACCAGCCTGCCAATCACTGTCAGGTTTGTTAACTGTGAAATGACGATGCAGTCCTGCCTGTGCGTAGCTGATGCGCAAAGATGGTGGATTGGGAATGTCTGTCAGTGTCAGACGAACAGAACAGGTGCTGACTCTGCTGATTTAGCATGTTTCATGGTAGTTGCCCAATCAGCTTATTATTGTTAATGGTCCAGAGTATTTCATGAGGGAACTGATCATTAGGTTTGTCTATATATTAACTTGAGGTCCAAATAAACTGCAAAGATCAGTGCAACTGAAATAATTTGAATATTTGTCATTGACCCTCACTCTCTTTTATGGTGGGACAGGGATGTTTTTCACAGATAGTAACATGCAAAAACAACGTAACATCTTCTCAAATGTTCCCCTTAAAGGATAGGTTCAGATTTTTTTAAAGTAAGCCTACAGTATCTTAATATAACACTCACATCGATATGCAATCAATATGTCAATATGTACATTTAAAGAGTCATGGTCGCTGTAGGCCTAATCGTTCCTCCTGTCTGTACTGGCTGTGAGAGATCATTTCCTGCCTCATTGTAAGAGATGGAGGTCAAGATGAATAGTCCTCATTCCTTGCATAATGAGCATTCTAAAACAAATAGACCACAATGTAGGAAGATCAAAGAAAATATAGTTTAATAGTTAAATCATTTAATAAATTGGAAATGTTGTGATTTGTCTTAAATACTTAAATTTTTACAGGTTTTGACTGGTTCTTTTGGGGTTCTGCTGGGTTTTTTATTTTTTACAGTATGTCTAAAATCCTGACGACAGCCCTGCACATTGCAGCAGCTTTTTTCCAAATTCAGCAAGTCCACAGCAAGTCACCAATATACCAAACATGCACAGGCAAGGGAAATCATTGACAAGAATACCACTTCACTGACCCAGTTACCACCAAAAACAGAAACCTTATTGTTTCCGCTCTCCTCCCTCTAGCCTCATGTATTTGCCCTTCATCTCCTTCATATATAAACACCTTCAACCATCACTAATGTACACAGTCATGCAGCCAGTGGTGCTAATGTAGCAGCAGCTTTGATGCAGCTTTATGCCTGGGAGAGCACACGCTCTGTGGCACCAGTTATCTGAGGGCACTGCCAGGAGTGCTGCTATCTGAGCAACAGTCAGGAAGCTACTATAGATAAGATCCCATCAGCTCCTGAGAGGAAGGCGTGCTGCACGGATGATCACACTCCTTTACTTTCATTCATGACTCTGACGTGTTTGGGTAAAACAACAGTCCTCGTGTGAACTCTCTTAAACCAGAATAAATTTAAGGAAAACACCTGCGCCCATCACTTTCTAGCCCATTCCATATTATTGTATTGTATAGCTATTATTAATATACATACAAGTGTCCATACACTTTCCTGTTAGTGGAAATATCTGGTGATTTATGATCAGGTATTTTTATTAAATATCTGTGTTGTGAATTGCTGGCTGTGGATCAAAGTCTACTAAAACCAGCTCCACAGTTTGAGAACAAATTGGTTTTTGGAGCAAACAGAACAAGTCAGTAGCTCTTGGGCTGGAAATCTTTCATTGACTTGGCCCTCATGTCGCTCAAAACTGAACTGTCTGTGCATCAGAGTGTGACTTTCATTTCGAAAAGGAGGAAAGATAATGTCGATGTGAGTCTTTACAGTGAATCCTAATACTGCGAAGAATGGTTTGCTTAGCCAGCCTCAAAGTAAGATAAGGCAGAGTTTGAGTCAGTAAAGTGGCTAATTGGAATAATACACACTAGAAGATAGAGACACACCAACAGAAAGGCACATACGGCATCACTAAAATGCTGTAATTGTTTCGGTGTTGTGCTTTCTTTAAATGCCATCTTCTAAATAATGTTACATATTTATTTGATCACATTTCTGTAAAATTAGTTGTCACAGGAGGACATTCCCAAGAAGCAGCCACCATAACTCAATTCTGAAGCCAAAATGCCTGAGAGCCATAAGATGCAATTTATCTAATGGCAACACAGTGATTCCAAAAAACTGACTGGCTTGAAGTCAAGACGAAAACCTCCAGCATCTCTTTGGAAATACAAATTCAATAAACTCTCACTTGAATTTAGGGTCTCAATACGTAACGTCACCTTCAAAAATCATTGTTCAATTAAGAGGCTTTAAAAGGATGTAACATGGAGTTCGATTGGGGGTGGTGTCACCTGATTGCCTTGCCTATCACATTGATCATGGTGATGGCTGTGTTGGATGGAGTACTCGTGCCACCCGTCACCCAAATGTGCTTTCCTGCCTCCGAACAAGATTGTTGCGAAGAGAAGACCCAAAATGTCCCTTTGAAAAACTATTGGTGATGTCACAGCCACACGCATCAGATGGTCATCATTGACTGAGGTGTGATCGGGTGTGAAACATGGTTTGTGTCATCACAGAGCATCAAGTTGCAGTTTTCTGCTCTGTGTAATTCAGTGTTGATTTGTATTTTTCTCAACTCAAGTCTGGTGTGATGCAATTTACATACAGGTACAGTCATTGCCATTACAGTCATACATCATGTCATTACCTTTCAAAACAGGCAATGGCATGCCGTCCGATTTTTTTAGACAAATTTACTTTATCACAATATCACAGTATACAATTACATATTCTTCACAGTGTCACAGGGATGTTTTTCTTATCGGCAACTTTTAGATGTAGACACAAATACTACTTGGTTAAGTAGTTTTTATGGTTAATAGAAGAACTTGATTATGTCATGCTCTGTCTGTGTGAATGGTTGTGTTTCCTGTTTTCTGTTGTCTTGTGCATTCTTGGTTGTGTGGTTTATTGCCTTAGTTCTCCTGTGCTGGAGTCTGTGTTCCATCTCAGCCACCTGTCGCTCATCCCCTCGTTAGTGTCCTGTGTATTTAAGTGTGTTCAGTTCAGTGTTTCCTTGTTGCGTCATTGTTACATGTTAGTCGTGGTGTGGATGTCGCGTTTTTCCCCAGACTCAGGATTTGCCTTGTTTCACTGTTTTGGACCTGTCACTTCACATTCCTACCCGCCTTACTGGACGTAATTGTGTTTCAGTTTATTCAATAAAGTACGTGTTCCACCCGAACTGTCTGCTTTTGGCCCCCCCTCCTACTGCATCATGCCACGGCGTGACAGATTATGCTTAAGAAAAGCACGGTCTAAGGCTTAGGGTTTAAGTAAATTGTTATTGACTGTTTGTAGGGAATGGGGGAAAAAACAGCGAACTCTTATGTCAAAGTCACACACTGTACTGACCCATCCATCCACAGCAAAGTCCTTACTATGAGCTTTTGCAGCACAAAGTGTAAGATAATACTACTTGTGCCTTGACAAGAGTCATAATTCACACGGCTTCTTAAGGTCCTCCTCAGGTAAACAACTTTTTTCTCTGGCCAAGTATTTTTTCTTGAGGGACAGATTTGGCCCACGGGCTGCTATTTGTATACCTCTGGTCTACAGCAGTGGACACTCTCACCTGTCAGCCAGATATATTTTTACCGATGAAGTATTGCTGTATATGCACATACCCCACTCCTCCACAGTTAAACTATAGAGCTCTGACGTTAGTCCATATTTGGGATGTGCACTTAACTTGTGCAAAACCTTCAACCAAAAGGTGCAGGTACAAAAATCTATTAAAATGATAATGCTCCGAATTAAAGAAGACCAAACCCAAAAATATTACCATGTGTTAAAACTATGGCTGGAAATTATGATAGGTTTGTATTATAGCATGTAAAATTGATTTAATTGCTCATTAAATAGAATCATCTATGTAGAGATTTTTTACTAGCTGAAACATTTTGAGTCTGTTTCTCTTCTGCAGCTGTATAGCATTGCAGCGAGCTAACATTAAACACAATTGTGAAACTGTGAAAACACTATTGCACAACAAATTCAAAGGTAGGGTGAAAAGATGAACTAGCATGAACAATAGTTAGACAAAAGACAGTATAGAGAGACAAGTATAACCGGAACTCCTAGGTGCTGTTCCAGAAGTAAAACAGTCATTCAGAATCCCACGACATTTCTAATAATGTTAATAATAAAATATTGAGCCATGGAACAGAGTCTTAATCAACAGTATGTTATGCGGTTCACTGCATATGTCAAGATAAGAATGGTAATGAGAAAACAATCAAATATCTTTGTTTATTTGATATTCTGAACACCTTTTGCCATGACGAGTCCGTGGGTGAGTGAAAGGGCCACAGCAAGTTCAAACATGTCTGTAACAGCAAAAGGACCCAGAGGACCGAATGGTGTAGTTGTAATTTTGTCTGGGAAATCTGATCTCAGGTTTTAGTGTAAATGTTCTCTGCAGGTGACGGAGCTGAACTCTCTGATCTTCATTTCTCTTTGTGTTGATCAGCGCTGAAGATGGTCCAGTGGTAAAGACTCAGGTTGGTGATCTGGAGAAGTGGGATAGAATCCCGACTCAAACTACGTCATCGGTGCAGGTCACAGGTACTTCACTCAGGTGTGTGATGTGTGTGTGTAAAAACAACAAACTCAAATACCACAAACATTAAAATTTTGATGTTATCTTATTTTTGTCACAATTTATACTTAAAATATTGTGCTTCAACAGTTAATTACACTAAAAAAAATTGCATTTCCTTTATTTGATTTGGAGAAAATGCGTGTGAATGCTGAAAAGCTGAAATTAAATTTGCAAGACACAGCAGAAAATGCACAAATCTGAAATGCAGAAATGTGAAATGAATGATCGTTAGTGTATTATTGATTAATCCATGCTACTCTGTACCAAGAAAAATGCCTTGTTAGGGTCTATAATATACAAGAAACTCAGAATATCCCTGCCCTTGAAAGGTTTCGGTTATATACTGGAGAGGTTTCGATCATGTACTAGAAGTGATGATTGAACACCAACACGTACTGCATGACAGTGACAGCTGAGGAAGGAGATTTTCTTTCTCGGGATCTATAGAGAAGGAGCCTGGGCTGAACAGTCTCTGCCACATGAACAGAAGGAGACAAACATCAATAGTGTCAAATTCCAACTGGCATGAGTGGTCTTGGCTTGCCCATTGTACTTTTTTATGATTAGACTTGCTAGTTTCATCTGGAGTTGGCTACATCCATCTTGACTGATCTTTCTGTATAGATTTCTGGACTTGCTCACCTCTCTTCCTATGGAGGCTGCAATAAATAAAAAATAAATCACTAAAGATGTTAAAGCCAATCCTATAGTTTAAAATTCTGTTAAGAAATTATTTGGTTTGTGGGAATGGTGACTTCATCCCAGTAGCACCTCAGTTTCTAACATGTGGAAAGCTGGGGGCATTAAGGTTATTGCACATCTATTTCAGGAAGTTATTCTTATGTCCTTTCTGCAACAGTTTGATCCACCTAAGGAACATGTTGTGCATTTGCAAATTCGTCACTTTATCAATGTACATACTCTCTCCCTCTTTGCCTAATATTCCCAAACTCCCTCAACTTCTACTCCCTTCTACATTGCATTTGTTCAGCCAGCATGTTCAACCTCCAACGTAAATGTATCAACATAGTCTTTACATGCGGTACACTGATGGAAACAAAATTCTCCTTAGATTATATACAACACCTTCTTTTCAGAACATGACGGATCATCGCATGTCACATCTATGCTTAAACTGTCATGGGAAATAGGAGAATTACATTCCTCTTTTCTGTTGGGGGTACCCTCTAAAGATGTGTCACTTCCCTCTCTGAAATTTAAATTGCTGGTTAAATCAGTGCTTTTGGCGAGAAACCGTATTTTGTTTAAATGGATCAGCTGTGGTACAAATGTGGTACAAAAAGAGATTGAGAGGAGAAACGGTGTGCTTAAACAGTAATAAGTCATTTCTGAACATTTGGAGTCCACTCATGGACTCAGTAGAGTGCGTTCCAACAAGAGACATGGTATACTGTTTCTGTGAGAGCAGCATCGAGTACATGAGGCGGAAAGATGTTAAAATATTTCATAGATGTTCTGAGTCGGAGCATGCACCAAAATGAAATGAATAAACTTAAGCTATCGCACTAGAAAAATTTAATTTAAGAGTGTAGTGTGACATCGTGGTTAATCCCATTTGCTATTAATTTCAGAGTTTGAAATAATTTTGTTGTTAGAACTGTTGAGCTGATGGTTGACAGTGGGGGGAATAGCCCAAGTGCTATTTTGAGCAACTTGACAGCTCTGTGGCAACTGTGTGGAAATGGAGCTCAAGACATGCAGCATTAATTGAATAAAAATACACTTTCTATGTGCTTCTGACTCAGATATTTCACTGGAGGAGGAATATATTGTTAGTGGGGGAGAGAGATGATTGAAAGTCAGGTTCAAATAATAAAGTTATACCATTTTTAACCAGCACATTCAGAAATTAAACTGAGCAATTATTTCCATGTTGGCCTTTTCACCGCGTGCTAATACTACAGCAACTTAGACAGAAAGCTACGTGCGGGAGTGTTGGGAATTTTATTTTCCATCTTATTCACTAATGAGTTAAAGAGGGACTTTGATCTCACACTGCAGATTCCTCGCAGAAGATAAAAATGCTAATTACTTAAAGGGGAACTGTTACTACAAGTATCAGAGAAAATATTCATAATTGTCAAACAGAGAAATTGGTGAGACTAATTCTGAGCTGAAGCCAACAGATGGTATGCTTAAAGAAGCAGTCTGTGGATTTTCAACCTTATTTCCCCATGTTAGTCATATGGGCTGCATATCTATAATGTCCATAGCTCTTGCCACTGTTGTCTGCATCATTCTATCCACCTGTGGCACCTGTAGCAATTTACTTCCACCCCCCACTGACGTATTTGATGCCTGAAGAGACGAGATAGTTGAAGAACTGCAGGAGGGATTTTGCAGTTTTGTTCTTTCTCCTCACCAGAGCTCAGTCTGCTTTCAGAGCTGAGCTCACTCAATTTCCAGGCATGCAGTGGACATTATGGATTCCTACACATTTTATAACATTTTAGTCAGAGTCAAAGCAGATTTGCTTGAGTCACAGTTCACCGCTGAATGACTGGGACTAGATGTAGCAGAGGCTAGGAGACAGGAATGTCAAGTGTGGTTGATAGTTATCTATATCCAGAGATGTTCTGCACAGTAGTGCTGAGCGGACTGATAAACTGCTGTTGCAGTGGGCAAATCCCCCTAAAACCACTAGCTGTCATTTCTTTCATTACAGTTTGTGAACTGTTCAAACTAATTAGCTTCATCGTGTTAATTTGTGAGAATTAAGGCCAGTTCAGACCAAAGATTCGCACTCAGACCTGCCAGTTAACGCCAATGGGACTAGACCAGACCAGACAGTGTCATTTCCATAGCAACGACTCGCACATCATTTGTAGCATCTTAAAAGATGAATGAGGATCGTGACAGTAAGTTACTTGCTACAGTTGCATTTCTAGTACTGATGAAATGGCGAAAACAAAGAAACAAGTGGGTCGAGATGACCAGCTGACTTCGCTATGAGCTGATTGGCTGAGACGGGCCAGATCACACCTCTGTAACTTTCCCTGTAACGTTCTAAAACAGTTTCATCTGGTCGCGAGTCTTTGGTCTGAACTGGGGTTTAGAGGTGTTGGAAGGTGGCCTTTGAACCCAGGCTAGCTGTTGCCCCATGATTCCAGTCTTCATGCATTGCTAGGCTAATTGCCTCACAGCTTTAGACTTAATTCACAGACATGAGAGTGGTTTCAATCGTCTCATCTAACTCTGGGAAAGAAAGCAAATAAGCATATTACCCATAATGTTTAACTATTCCTTTAAGAAGTGCAAGGCAAATGAACCCCTAAAAGAAGAAATAGTTGTGTTAGTGACTACAGCATATGCCATTTTACAGACATAATTATTTTCCTGTTGAGACTTCTTTTCTCCATTTGTTTTTTTCTCATCGTCCTTGAAACAGAAACTGACTTCAGAACGTTCTCCTTTAGTTGACCACCATTTCTCTTAGGCCATATAAGATATATTATATACTTTGCTTACTCAAAGAAGTTATTCTGCCCTCGGCTGTAGGAGGCTTTATGCCCCCTTACACCGGTTTATAGTGGACGGAAACTAGTTCCTGGATCCTCAGACACAGTTTGGCAGCACCTCTGACCACTTCTGGTCCACTGACAAGAATGCCAGCTATCTTGTATAATAACCTGTGAATCACTATGTCATATGACTCAGAGGGGAGGCAGGGGATACGAGCTCTGGGAGACGGTGTCGACTGTGTCATTGTCTATGATTTCAGCTTATAGTTGACAGAAAAGAAAAGAAAGTTCTATTCATGTCCAACAATTACAGAACCGCATAAATAATATATCTATAAATTGTCTAAAAGTGCCTCCCAGGGCTGTGGCACATGGCAGATGCTACACACTTTCATCTTGTCACGTTTGCTCATTATGGGAGAGCGACACACCAGCTGTGACTGGATCCTCTCTCACCCAAGGCTGCACCGAGTCGCCTCCATCCCCCTCCTCAATCATGCAAAACAAATGAAAAGTGTTTCCTCACAAATGGACAAGGAAAACAGAGAAAGAAAGAAAGAAAGGGAAAGGAAAAAAAGAAAGGAAACACAACCAGGAACACAGTGTCAGGTGAATAAATGATATAATCATGGGTAACAAATTTCTCCTGGCCCTTGGGCTTGGCACCAGTGTATTTCACAGTGATCGCTGGTGCAGTGAGAGCAGACCTGCTCCTCTGATATATTTCTCAGAGAGGGTGTTGGCCAGGGCGGATCAGAGGCGGTTTCATAAAAAGGAGGGAGTAATGAGAGGGAGTGTAGGGTCAAGGCCTCCAGATACATAGCATTCATATTCAAGGACAATAGAAAAATGTATATCTGTCTCTTCATGTTTATGAATCTGATAGACATGTCAGTAGCCATCTTTGGCATGTAAAAGAGTATCACTCCCTGCTATCATGGTTCGATACTCAGAGTTGTATTCTGCTTGAATCAACCATAAAACTTCACAAAACAATCTGAGAAAAAGATATTATTCTCTACTTTTTCAGAATTTCTTACACGGAATATACCTGCAAAATATTTTTGAGAAGAAGAACTTCTGGCATGACAAACAACCTGGATTGTGGTATCTTCATGACGGCTCTGCATGGTCTCTTTGATAAAGTGTTTGATATTTTCGTTTTGTCTTGATGAACAACGAGCACTTCTTTCATTCAGTTTCTCTGAACAGAGTGCCAGAATCATGTGAACAAAAACAAAGCAAAAGCAGAGGGAAGGCTGCTCAATCACTGCTGTGAAAGAGCTTGGATAGCTTAAAAAATTAAAGGCATTTTTTAAAAATTGTATTGATCATTCCAAAGCTATTACTCTCTGTACTGTTTGTGCCACAATCTGTTCATATTGTGCCTGTTTAAAGCTGCTCTACTCAATATTTTTCAATTCGCAATGGATCAAATGATTATGTTTAACGTAAAAAAGGTGCTGCTCGTAGTGACGATGTAGCGAGATAATTATTACCCAATTTCCCCTCAGCTTTATATAGTATTTTAGCTCATTGCATTGGTTTTATGGCCCACATCCTCACTGTCTTGATTCAGTCTCACTGCTCTCATCAACATCACTTTCAGCCACAGCAGGAAGAAAAGCCCATTGTTCACTACCTGCACAGCACCAAACAACACACAGGCAAGTTAGCAACTAGCTGGTGAACATGCCGGAGAACTGAACAGATAAAGAACAGATAAATGTGCCTCAGGAGTTGGTGGAGACCAAAACAGAGCTACAAAGGAGAGTGAATACTGGACTTACAATCGATCCCATGGATATGTCGATGTTGTGTTTGCAGCTTGTTGCATTGCCCGCAAGTGGCCAAAACAACCCCAAATAGTTGTAGTTTTACAGATGATATTAGCAAGCACCTTCAAGCTGAAAACGTTTGAATGATAACCAGTATTTGAGGTGAAACAATTGGCAAATGAATCGCTTAGTCGATCATGAGTTTCCTTTTTGTTGTCATAAATCATCCTAAAATTAAAATCTTTGTTTTGAACTTGGTTGGACAAAACAACCAATTTACAAATGTCACCTCGGGCTATGGGACATTTGGAAGGGCATTTTTGCACAATTTCCCTGACATTTCATACTTATTTAATTAATTGGAAAAAATGATCGGCAGATTCATCAATAAGGAACATAATCATTAGTTACAGCCCTAATTAGCACTATCACCAAAAGCCAAATAGAAGATCTAATAATAGATCAGGAAAGGCGACTCATTACATTTTCGCTCACATTTATCAAAGTTAACTGCTGGATGTCACTAATATACTTATATTTTTTTGGGCAGTGTACATATTTGCAGTCATGTAGAAGACATGTCATTATGTTTAAGCCTTATTATTTCCTCATTATTCCCTTCCCTTGGTGTATGTCCTGAGGTTAATTTCTAACAGTGAAGAGTCAGCCCTCTAAAACACTTGCTGGTAAAATGACAGCAATGATGGCTGTTTTTAATGAGTTGAGGCATAAACCAGTGGTTCACATCATGTCTCTAACAGGGTTGTAATTTCAGTGCTCCTGAGAATACAGGTGTGAGATCAGGGTGTGTAATATTACAAGCTTCTTTCTTTATAGTATATTTAGTGATTTATTTTTCTTGTTTATACATTCATAGAACTGACTGCCAGACTAATACAATACTTCATTACATGCATTATCCCCTTTTATTACTAGAAAAACTGTGTTGGTTAAATATAAATGATAATGCAGCAGGGAAGGGTTCATTATGCCCTACTGTTTTATTTAGGAATTACTTCTTTAAAAAAAAAGGCCACCACAATAGCCTATTACACCACGTCCAAGTCTAGACACACTGCCATTATTATTTGTTTAACATATTTTGCATGGTCCATTAAAATGTGTATTTCTCATACAACCGATTATGCACATTTAACATATGAAGAATGTGTTTAAAAATTGAAGATTATATTGGCTTATGAAGATGAGGTTGCAACTTTAAACTGCAGTCCTGTTTTAATAGACTCCTGTGTCTTATAGTAGAGACATCTGCTCGACAACAATTATAATTCCTGCAATCTTTAACATTAAGTATGGACTTTGTGCACTTTCTTACAGCATCTAGTCCATGTGCTGCTGTATTTGTCGTACTTACACATTGAGTCCCCGTGCTGGTGTCATGTCCCTGCGAGGGAGTAATGGATGTCTAATCAGATTATGAACCGACTCTGTGTCCTTTTCAACCTACAGCAGACTTAGACACGTCCAGGAGAATCAGTTCTCCAATTCTGCCATTGGGTCTGAAGCCCTTTCATCTTATTGTTCCGTGAAATATACACCTTCAAAGGCTCGCATATTGTCCTTGAGGGGGAAACTGTGGTTCAAGGAAAATAAAAGAAACTTTCTCTTATTAGGAAACTGTGTCGCCACAAACGTTGGCCACATTGTGCTGCACACAGTACTTCATGTCCTGTGATGGAAGCACAAAAGAAACACATCTCGGCTACAAGATGTTCAATACAACTGATGCCTGAAGGAACCAAATTTTATCAGCCCGAGCAAACATAATCTAATTACAAAAGACAGTGTTTGTGCTGTATCTTTCTATTTATCTCTTCCTTACAGGTCTGTGTGATTGTTTAAATGATACATGCATAGATAGCCATTTTATTTATTTATCTCCAAGCTTAGAAAGAGATATTATTGCTTTCAAGTCAAGATAAAGTCTGTTTCCTGTGGGTTTCAACACATCGTAGCCTGAAGATGCCGTATCGTGTCTGCTAGATGGAGCTTAAGGCAGCACAGACACTAATGGGCTGGGGTAATGCATTCGTGAGGCCATTCAATTAACATCCCAGGTTGATGTCTGCTGCTGATTCCAGCTCCAACAGTACGCCACGAACAAATGATGGTCTAATCTCCTCTTTCTTTCCAACCAAGACTTATTTTAAAGATGCCTTGCACATTGTGTGACAAACATTTGCTGGATTCCGCTTTTTAACTAAGATTTATGATTTTCTTTGTCAAACAAGAGAGTGAACTGAGTAGCTTTTTTGATTTTTTTGGACTGTTGGTCAGACACAACATTTAAAGACGTCACCTTGGGCTGTGGGAAATTATACAGGTTTTTTTTTTTTTACCATTTTCTGATGTTTTATGGACAAAACAATGAATCAAGAAAATACTTGCCAGATTAATCTATAATGCAAGTCATCATTTTGTTGCCATAGTGAATGCAACATTGAAATAACAACAAAGTTGATCTGCTCTGTGGTTTGGCTGAATGCTTTTGTTTTCTTCTGTTATGAAACAGTGTTCCAGTGACACATTTTCTAGAGAAATCTGACATTAAAATGAATTTAATCTAATATGACAAATGTGCTTAGCAAATATTGCCTATTTACACATCTAGCAGACCCAGAGCATCATTAGCATTCATTTGGAGTTGTGTTCCTGGCTACCTGACCAATTTAAGTCCGATATTCGCTATCCTTTTAGTTCATTTAGAGAAATATCTGGCTCTTTAGCTGCTAAATGCTCAACAGCTAGTTGCTAACTTTGTCTGTCTGCCATTTAGTGCTGGGCAGGTGGTGCACAGTGGGTTTACTTTGCTGAAAACAGCTGACTGCTGCTGCTAGAAACAACAGCGATTAGAGAGATTAGAGTGAACCCAAACAGTAAAGCTGCAGGCTGTAAAACCAAAACAATGAGCTGAAAGATGCTAAAATGCTCTGTAGAGCTGAGGGGAACTGCAAAGCTGGGTAAAAATTCTGTGTGTCTCACTATGAATAATCCTTTTCACATTACAGTAATTTGCTCTATTGTTAATATAAAACTATAGATTACAGCACCTTTAAATTACTCTTGGGTCTGACTTTCTGCAAAATTGTAAGAGACAGCTTTCTGGAAGACTGACTGATTTTTAAATAATCAAGGACTGAAATGATTACATTTGCAATAGATGACATGTCATAAACTATTGCGCCGACAGTGGATAATATTTTTGTTATCTGTACTAATCATGATGTGCAAGTATTGTACCATCCCACACAAAACCGTATAACTTATGTGGAGCAATACAATGATTATAAGGGCTGCTCTTGCATACAAAACATATGTGTTACAACAACCATAAATGACTGAAATAATAGTATGAAATTCTACTACTGTTTATGCCCACTGTTTGGCTGCATGGTGAAAATCCATTTTGTGCTACCGATGTGCATGACTGGAGAGGATAGAGGACCGAGCAAGTGCCCAGAACGCTCAGCTCAGAGAGGCTATTGTGTCATGTCAGTCCAGATAATTAGTGCTTACACTGAGGGAACAGGACTTTAATCAGTGGAGCTCTGTGTTGATCATAAGCGTTCAGCATTCCACAGAATACCATCAGTCTGATAATGAAGTCACTGACCCACCAGCTTGTTGGCTAACGGCAACAAGAGCATGTACATTGATTGGGACACTCTTCATTCATCAATTTACCATCTCTGTCAGTTAATGATCTTCTGAAAGTTTCCAGTGTGCTCATACCAATTATTATATAATAAGAATAATATTGGATGATTCTGCAAAATTCAGGATAACATCAATGACAACATTTCTAGCCATGCTAGCGACGTGGCTCTAAGGTGACCACTGTCGACCACTTTGCTCCAGACTGACATATTTCAGAACTATTGGATGGATTAAGATGTACAGTTTTGCACAGACATTCATTGTTCTCAGAGGGTGTGTGGATTTGTCATATATAGATGTAATTCCTCAGGATATTGAACTAGTATGCTTCTGAAAAACACTGACATGCAGTTTAAAGTTTTTATTTTAACAAATAGAATCACAGACAGAGTGGAAAAACCGAGAGAGAGCTTTTGAGAGAGACATTTCCTCCAACTTCAAGTTTGTTTGTTGGCATTAAATGCAGAGCTTGTGGATGGGATGTGGTCATGGTGGCAGCTGTGTGGATCTCAGAATGCTCAGCCATCACTCTCTTTTTGAAGCCAAGTGTGAAATGGGCTTTAAATCACTTTTACCCCAAGCAGTCACATTATTGATGGCAGCCTCTGAATCCCATGAAAGGGCGCGAGCGTCTTATCGGTTTAGCACAAATGCTGCAAATTAGTAAAGTAATTATTATGGCTTTAGCTTTATAAATGCAGCTAACCACAATCCTCTCAAAGACACGCATGTACGGAAATTAAATATTTTAGGAATGCCTTAGTGAATGGAACAGACCAGGGGGCACCTTCCACAATCCAGCCTGGTTCATGTGAAATTTATCTCTTCGTTTCTACAGTACAAGAACAAAACACTGTGAGCACCAATTAATTATGAGAGGCTGGTTCATTTTGTGATATTGTTTCATTAGACACAAATGGATGGAGAACAAACCGAAAAAGCAACCAATGCCGTTTGTTGTTGATGCCTGGAGCCTTCATGTGTGATTTAGTGCTGCGGCATGTCATTGTGAAAAAGATCCCAAACATAAAAAAAAATGAAAACCCCACCCCTTCAAGACTTGTAAACAGCAACATGCCAGACCTAGCTGTGGTAAGGTTAGCCTATACTGAGATATGGGGCAGCACTCAAGGGACTGGATGACCTGCTCAAATCTAGATCGTTTCCCATCAGAGCCTCGCTGACCTTCAGTTTATCCAAGCTGTGCAGGGGCTATGTGCAGCACAGAGGCGAGGGCAACATCACTCGTGTGTTCCTTCTTTAAATACAGGTGCTGAGCAAATATAGCACTATCACAGCTGTGGGGCACTGCCCGGGTTCAGTGCCAGCCGTGGTCGGTATACTATCAGCCTCCAGCAGTTACAATTCATCTTTGGTTTGTGTATTTCTCTGGGAGATATAAAATGACACCGTTCCCCACTCTCATCTCATCTCATTCTCCGGAAGCTGTCTTTGCTGTGATGAATCATTTCATCTTCTGTTCATTGCTGGATGGTGGAATGACAGAGCAGCAGGCGTTTCCAAGCCAAATGTATTGTGTTCTCATTTTACAGACCTTAGACAGTGAATCAAAACATTGAATATTACATTTCCTGTCTGCAGGAAAGATGATTATGGACTCATCACCACACCCCCCTATACCCATATGCTGCACACACACTTTGCTGCTTAGCCTTTGTGTTCATGTTTCCCTTATTATCTTGCTTTGTTCTAATATTGTAAATTATCTGTAAAACCCTAATTTTGACTTCATCTAGGGGTTACTGAAAGACTCTACATGGCTAATCCATCTCAACGAATTGACCATTCACTAAACCGCTCCCCTGAAATTGCCTGTTAAGCTTTGGATTTCTCCACATGTTGAAGCAGTGTAGCCTGGAGCTGTACGAGAGGTTCTCTTCATGTAAAGATGATGGAGGGTTGGTGTTTATTTTTAGTCTTCAGTCAAAACGCAACGGATTCAACTATTGCTACAATCATTAGCATGTCTGGCTGGCTAGCTAACTTACTACGTACAGTAGTAACCAAGAAAAAATTCCAAGCCCAAGTGTTAGCACATCATAACCTATGTACATTTGTTTGTGAGGTTACAGGTCACTTTAAAAAAAAGCCCCGTTCACATTTTCACAAAACACAACACTTCACAAAACAACGGCATTTCAGAGGGGCGGGAGGGACAACACTCTTGTTTGTGATTGGACCAATTCAATTCAGAGCTTATTCATGAGATGTGTGGGGGTGGGGCATGTTTAAGGCCAGTTCAGAACAAAGATTCACGACAAGACAAAAATTGTTGTAGAACGTTGCAGGGTAAATTTGCAGCAATGTCGTTGTGTTTTGTGAAATGTTAATGTATTTTGTTAGATGTCGTTGTGTTTTGACCTTCAGGGCCACCGTAGTTTCCATCCAACTGGCGTCAACGTTGGCTTAATTAGCTAGCTAGCTAGAGCTTTGTTATTTCAGGGGTCACAAAGTCGATGACCACCGGCTACAAATGAGAAGTCCATTTTGTCCGTTATGTCTACTTCTGTCTGAAATTAAAGAGCCATTTTTTTAAAAATTACAAAAAGAATTGTAATTTTTAATCTGCAAGAACAAAAGGCTTGACTTAGCAAATGGTTAATTGGCAGTCCACATTGTCTTATTTTAATCTTTCTAAAGTTAGAATTGTGCCATCTAGATAGGTGCAATATGTCTGAAGACACCGCCACCACACAATTTATTTCGAACGGAGCTTTGTCGTTTTGCTGCAGCTCCTCTTCCCATTCTGCCCTTTCCCTGACACAAACAATGACATGATAAGCTCTTATTAGGAAATCTGTGCCGTGTAATGGCTTCAGCCGTGTCCATCACAAAAAGAAAAACAAGTGCTTCATTATACTGTGGACCAACAGAGACCAGGGAAAAGATGCATTTCATTGTTAATTCACAGTTGCAATCACCATCCCTTTGTGCAGCCAAAATGTGTTTTTCATACAAAATCACCATCTTTATTCCTTCACCTTAATGTACACTTCAGAAGAAAATTACCTACAGTGGGTGGTGATTGTGGAAAATGGATGTGAATATCTCAGTTGCGAGTGCAGCTGTGCCTCTTGATTGATATAGATGTGTAGGCTGCATACATGGGGGTTGCAATTTTCACCCTGTCTCTGCTGTAAGGGGCCATTTTCAATCACAGCTTATAATCAGCCCACAGTTACATGTAATGCAGTCACCGATGATATTGCTATTGTCTCAACAACTCAGTGAAATGATAGTGAACAATGTGTAATGAATCTTAAAAAAAAAAAAATATATATATATATATATATATATACTGCTCAAAAAAAATAAAGGTACAATTTGAAAACACATCTGATCTCAATGGGGGGAAAAAAATCATGCTGGATATTTATACTGATATGGACTGGGTAATGCATTAAGAAATTTGATGGATTATCAACCTACAGAGAGGGCTGAATTCAAAGACACCCCGAAAATCTAAGTGAAAAAATGATGTGGCAGGCTAGTCCATTTTGTTGAAATGTTATTGCAGCAACTCAAAATGGTCCTCAGTAGTTTGTATGGCCCCCACGTGTATGCATGCCTGACAATGTCGGGGCTCCTAATGAGATGACAGACGGTGTCCTGGGGTATCTCTTCCCAGATCTGGACCAGGGCATCACTGAGCTCCTGGACAGTCTGAGGTGCACCTGGGTGAAATTGTAAATAGAAAGCATGAAGTACGGTATGGTTATTTTAAACCATTTCTTAATTGAATTTCCAAAATAATTGTGCTATATTCTGTTAGTGATATAAAATGACATACACTATAAAAGAAGAGTTTGGCCATGTTGCCCACCCCATGTTTATATATTAATGTAGCATGTATTGATACATAAATGAGGACAGACAGACTAGACAGGTTAGACATGCTGCGTGTGCATGTCAGTTACCTAAGGTGATAATTGTTGGATTTGGCTCCACAGGCAGTGCTGTTAATGAATCTTAAGATTATCTCTGAGAAACATGTTGATAGCAATCAAACATACTATAAGAAGACATTAGTTCAGGTGTGCATTCACAGTGAATAAATGCTTTCAAGCGTGTGATTCTTGTGGATTAGATTTGTCTGGTGCGTCCCTGAAAGACACGTTGCATCTGCCTAATATCATTATCTACAGCTGAAGGATCTTTTTTTTTCACTTACATGTCTGCTGGGTAACTATCAGGTGTGGAATTATGTCTTTAGTGCTGCAATTAATGGTTAATTTCATTACATTAATCTGGTAATGAATCTATTAATTATTTCATTTATAAAATGTCAGAAAATAGTAAAAAAAAATGCTCATCAGACCTCAAGAATCCTCAAATTCCTTGTTTGAGTCAATCATCAATGCTCAATTTCAAGGATATAAAACGGACAAATGCAGCCAACCGTAGCGTTTGAGAAGATGGACAGTAATGTCAGGCATGTCTGATTCATGTCTGAATTGATAAATGAACTAATTGATCATTAATTGTTTCAGCACTGAACTTCACTGACACAAACATGGACATACATGATCATGCAACAATCACTGCAACTAACATTTATTTTCATTATGCATTAATCTCAGTTACTATTTAAATGGTGAAATGGACATTATAATTTCTCCAAGCTTAAAATGTTAAAATGCCTTGTTTTGTCCAACCAACAGTCCAAAAAGCCAAAGATATTTAGTGTACAATGACATATGACAAAGAAAAGCAGCATCCTCAAAGTGGAAAAGCTGGAACCAGCAAGTGTTTGGCATTTTTACTTGAAAAACGACTGAATCAATTGATTACCAAAATAGTTGCAGATTAATTTTCCATTAATTAACTAATCAGAACAAAAATTCTGATTCCATCATCTGGGTTGATAGTGAAAGAGGCCATTGAAAGCAAAGTTTGTCAGTTTAGAGGATCTTAAACAGATCCTGAGGTGTAGTTTATGTACATCATAACCTTAACATACCACACACGCTAAGTATCCCTTTACCATACCCCTTGGATAGAAGGGATGGCTTTATGGTATTATTTAGTGGTATTTATTAGTAGTTTTGGCCAGGTTAACATTAGTACTACATCCACTTGAAGTGACAGAAACTGGTTGTTTCAACCATTTACAGTCTTTCTGCAGTCCTAATCAATTTACAATTGACTCAGGTTGGTGGAAAACTGAGGCATGTCTACCATAGTTGGTAAGTTATTGTGACAACTATAAAGATCAGCACCACACAATTGTAATCTTACTTGTGTGTTGATTTTTCATGTATGTGGATATTTATGATCAAATCATAATTCCTTTTTGTTTTAAATTAGCTGAGCTTAATGATTTTCCACGTACCCCCTGGTATCTGCAGAAGTACTTTTTAATCACAGATGTACATCACACATTAGTGTTTGTCTAAGTCACATAATCTTGGCAGCACCAAGATGTTTACATGTGATAGACTCGGTTTATTGCCGGAGTGTTAGAAATTATATACGACTGAATTACTGGTTTTGACATGCAGGAGTCGCACATTTATTTACTCATTTGAGGGTTGCTTCATCCCATCAAGCACAGCACCAACACTGCAAACGATTTACTGCAATGTCCTTAACTGTACAGTGCATCTGTTGTTGCAGGGAACAGAGTGGTAAATTGTGGAAGACAGATGTTGTTGTGTGCATTTGTGAATAGCTGTATGGGTCTGTATTTGTATGTGTGTGTTGTCCTTGTTAACCGTGTGCGGAGATAAAAGTAAAAACCCATCTGCACAGTCTCCTGTGTCTGTGTTGCCGCCTCACCCAATATCTTACTCTGGTGGACACAGGCGAGTAAAGTGAAACCTCACCATTATCCGAATACATCAGGATCACAGTGTCATCATTACTGTAACAGAACTGTAATTAATGAGTTCCGACTGGTATCACAACTCAGCGGAAATTACACCTCGAGGTGAATAAATTGTTTCTCTGTCAGACCCATCCTTCTGCGTGAGAGAGGACTATAGGTTTGTAGGAAAACATGAATTGAAAGTGAGACCGTTTCATCGCAGCAGCGGCACTTTGCTGATAGGCTGCATAATCGTGACACGGAAGTCAACACATTGTTCAGGACAGAGTTTGAGAGCACGGGTAGCCACTGTAACCACAGACAAAAGGCAAACAAAAGACGAATGCAGGCAATCACTGTCATTTTAAATGCTCTCTCTGCTGTTAAGAGCCTCTGTTATATTGTCGAGCCATAAACGAAAATAGCAAGAATCCTTTACTTCGGCTTTTAGATTGTGAGGAAAACCAACAGTTCATATAACGGCTGTAAATCTGTCCGCTTGTCTTTATGTAGGGAACATCTCTTTCTAATGGGTGTAATAGACGATGCTCAGATCTGCAGAGACTACTGCCAGGATAACTGCGAAAGGTATATTGACTTCAACACAAAGTCAATTACATTTACTGGGCTGTGTTTTCTTACCAAGATCCTGAAGCTTATTAAGACAACACTGGAAATGTCAGAGTCAGGCAGAGGCTCTAAAAACAGACACAAAATGAATGTTGGTTGAAGGAAGAAAGTTTATATCTAATTTCTAATGTATTCATCTTCAGCTAGTGAAGGAGACAGTAAAGAGACGTTAAGAGATAAGTGAATAAGGGCATGCAGAATGACACAAGAACCTTTAAAAAGAATCCGATAAGGCTGCCAACTAATGAATATTTTCATTATTGATTGATCTGCAGATTATTTTCTTGATTAGTTTATTAGTTGTTTGGTCAAGAAACCACAAGAGGAACCTTGAGTGACGCAAGTGTACAATGCTTTTTCTGGACATGTAAGTTGATTGGTCGACCACAAATGCAGCCAACGCAGCACTGGTAGCCTCCATCTTTAAAAACCCGTATAGTAAAAGTAGCCCTAAAAAACATGGACAAATGGGCCGACAGTTGTAGCCGTTGCGCAGGTGTAACGTTGCTATACCAACCGCTGGCTGGCTTATGTCACTTCAGTGTTCCTATTGGTGGTGTGAATGCAGACTGGAAAAAAGCCCATGAAGGTATGTAGTTCTCGGGCCGAGCTCCCCAGTGGGCAGTTCCTCTCAGGGAGTCTCCAGAACTGTTTGGTCCTCTTAATGTGACAATGTGAAAGGGGTCGTTCACAATGATGAACCTAGAAAGAACTATCACCTGAATCTGACTTGCATTCATCAGGTGGCCAGAAACACGACTCCCAATGAATGCTAATGTGGCACCGTAAGTGCTGGATGTGTAAATAAACAACTGCTTTCCAACAAGTTCACCGCATCAACTTAAAAAGGTGATATGCCCTATTGCAGCGGCAGCCCGACGAGGCACAGCAATTTACCCATAAAGGCAGTGAAGAAGATCACAAGCTAGCACAGGAAATGCATTCAACACGTTAGTAGAACACAATGTGTAGATGAGAAATCTTGAACATACAGAAACTTTGCTTACAGGAAAACTCCACAGTACACCCGTCGATCGACCAATTGATTAATCAACTCATTGTCATCTCTACAGAGATTGTTTAAGAGCTACGTTGCGTGCTTGTCACACAGCAAACTGAACAAATGGTATCCAATATGTTTAGATTTGGCAATGTATGCATATACAGACCTGCAGAAGACTTGCAACTATCACCCAGGTGTGTTCCATACAGTTATAGCCTCGAGCAATGGACAGAAACAACATTTTAAAATCAAAATGCATATCCACATTTTTTTTTGTGGGGCAGTTTCAAATCTACTGACTATTAAAATGATAGCAGACTAATCTTTTACACTCACACTGAAGTGAATGCAGTTAACAGACCAAAATATTTTAATGAAATCTGATGAATCACGGTGCAGATAGAAATGAAATGCATGCTAATACAAATAGAGGAGATGTCACCACATTCGCTGACACAGAAAGTTGTTTTCTCTCTGCAGAATCAGGCCCCTTAAATGGACCCTCGGTGGCTCAGAGACAACAAAATTTAAATATCTGCAGCTTATCCATCTCAGAGCTGATCTCAATGTGCCTCCCATGTGCTTCTTATCTGAAGGACTTTTTAAACTGGCACATCCCTAAATACACAAACCCACAAAGTCTGCAGTAAGCCAAAGCTGCAGTGGCATTACTGCACCCAGAATTCTTGCACCACTTGTTCAGATTGGAGTAGTAATTCCCATCTTGGCATCTGCTCTGCCGCTCAGGCAATGAATGGAACATGCATATGTGGCGAATCCAGCCCACTCCAGGGTCTTTGTAGTACGTGGGTACGGGCATGAATGTCTCAGCAGTGGCATCTTTCCATGGCAGTGGATTTTTAATGTTTCCACTGAGGGGAGTAATTGCAGGCATGGCCAGACTGGCAGTACACACCACAACACACACACACACACACACACGCACACACACACACACACACACTCAAATACCTCACTGGGCACACACATCTTGTCCACTTCACACTGAGAGGGGCCATAATGACCGTGCTAATGGTATCTGCTATCAAAGGCAGGTGAATTAGCCATGAAGGACAACACATTTTAACATCACAGGCTCGAGCTTGTTAACGTAGATGAGCCAAGTAAACAAACTCACAGCTATTAATAATGTCAGAGAGGCATAAAGGGAATTGTAGTAACGGGAATGATGTAGAGTAGCTGTCCAACTTTGGTGCAAAAACAACAGGAATAGGCTGAGTAATTTTCAGTCATGTCTGTGTCTTCAAAACTGATTCATTGTGTGACATTTCCACATCACCGTGCCGAGCAAAGTCGTAATTAGTTGTGCTGCAGAGATAGGATGAATAATGCTTTTTTGTTTTCACAGAGCTATGTTCATGTCTTATTTCTGGGTGTGGAGGAAAAGAGCAGCACAATTAAGTCCAAGTCTGTGGTAAAATACTACAAAAGGGCACAACATTCAGAACTCGTACACCCCAGTTCAGCTCAGACTCCAGAGTATGACGGTGCGTTTGATCACCATGCTCAATTTGCTCCCGAGATTGATTTTGTCAAGTATCTTGCAAGTTCAGCATAATCAAAGACGTTTCATGACTTGCATCTGAGGATGAACTCAGGCCCAAGGAGAGCGGGGGTTAAAACTGTTCAAATTAAAAAAGAATAACTTTGATCCTCAGTATGGAGGGTTAGACAAAAGAGTTTCCAAGAATAATTGTGCTTGCCTAACGCTGCTTTACTTACAAAAGAAAGTGTGAAACCTTTCCCACCTGCACTCTGGGAGGAAGTTGTAGGCAGAAGGTAATATTGTCTTTGCAAAGAGGCAGTGAAGACTATGCATTATTCATCACATCTGGTCAACTTCAAAGGCTAGCTGTAAGCAACAGTAAGGTATCGCTTGAGTGTTATCACCAGAGACACTCCATAGGTTTTTCTTCTCCTTGAGCAGCTTAACAAGATGTTGTCTTAGGAATTACACGTCAGATCAGAGCTCAGAGCTGAGAGAGAGCAAGGTAGAAAGAAAAAAAGAAAGCACTCTCCCTAGGATGTCCCAATTCGATTTTTCATTTTTATGTTTGACAGCAAATAATTGCACTTACAAAAACTGCAAAGTTGCACTCGTGATAGCACCTACATGCCGTGTGATGTGCTGGGTTTAGCTGTACCACCTAGTGGTAAAAGGCACCGTGATTTGAACTTTCACTGACACTAGAATGAATCTGTGCTGTCAAATTGCATCAACTCTTTTAAGCCAGAAAGCTGAAACTGTGTGTGTGTTTCTGTTATACACAAAACAGCAATGTCTTACATAAAATATCACCATAATGTACAGATGTGTGTTTAATTCACCTTGAAAAGTCGGTGCCAGGTCTCCTTAGTGTGCAAAACACTTTGAACTCATCACATGAGCTCTAATGATTTAGTACAACAAATTAGAGCCCTGGTATTATCAGCCGATATTAGCTCATAACAGTTGGCACATGTGTCAGCTGACAAGTAACAAGAAATTGCAGTACAGAAATGCCAAAGATGTGTTTATGGTAAATATGTTTATAGTGTTGCATTACATAGGTTATCCAACACAGAGAATGAAAATGATTGCAGCTGTAAAGAAAAATGTCCTGCTTAGTGTATATATGTTGCTCAAAATTCTTTAACTAAATTTAAGGGATTTGTATTGAAACAATTATTGGCTGATATTCAATTATCAGATTTTTTTACTCCCCACACGGTGAAGACACCAGTTTTGGTTGGGCTTTACTGTGAACTGTGGAGGTCTAAAATAAAAGCTTAATCAAGTATATAAACTAGACCTGAGAATAATTAGATCTGATCCAAGGTGCAGTTGACCCAAACAGATCAAAATAGACAGAGAACACCAGCTCTGGCAGCAGCATGATGTCCACCAATTATCGAGCACATTGGAAACACATTTAATTTTGGTCATACTCACCATCTAGCCTTTAAAAAAACACATATTTTTCTCCTGCCTGTAAACCATCAGACAGGACCAATCCCGAGTTCATTTACTGGGGACCAAATGGACCTATGAAGACCTCTGTAATGTTTTGATAGGTAAACACTTAACATAGCAAGGACAAGAGAGACAGCATCCTGTCAGGTTGTTATTAGGACTGCCAATGCACCAGCAGAGAGTTTCTCCTGTTACTGCCACGGGAAAGGAAGTGATCTAAAGTGAGGGAGGACGAGGACCAGAATCGCAGCAGCTCATCCTGCCGCCACGGAGCCCAACACTAGTTGAGAAGCAGAGAGAAAAAGGGATAGAGAGAGATGCTGGGGGGCAGTTTGTTAAACCACAGACAGCCATCTGATTACTTTCTTCCCAAGCTAACGATGACTCTCACAACAGCAGGGGTACAACAAATATCATACAGCCTCTGCGTTTCCTATTGTGCACCCATAAATCAACAAACTACTACCAGACCATAGCTGTTAATGCTATGGTCTGGTACTGCTGTTTCTCAAGCCACTGAATATATCATGAAACACGATATGCACAGCAGATAAAGAAATCTAAAAATGTGCATTGTGATATATGTGTATTTCAGGAGGCGGGATAGCGAGGAAGGCAACGAAACATCTGGACAAAAAAAAAATAATATATGGCTATAAGTTGAATTTAATTTCACAGGACATAAAGTTAGTCTTTATTAGTTTTTCTCTCAGACTGTGAAGCATGCTCTAAAGCCATAGGCCGTGGAATATGCTGTGCCTTGAAATTATTGAAAATCAAATCATAAACAATAACTGTGCTTCCTTTCTCCATCTCTTATTATAAATTACACAGTAGGAGCCGTTTTGTCATTTTGTCTTAAAACAAACCACAAGAGCAATTTTCTTGTTTTCACAAACTGAAAAAAAAGACATTTTTTATTCTCACCATATCATTAAACTGACCCAGGAAGTTTGAAGAGAGACAAGCAGAGAGGAAATGAAAACTTTTCTGATATCTGATGCAGACGGTGTAGATTAAGACTCCGCTTCATTAGCAGTAGGTCCCTAAACTGGGTTGTCTGCCGTAATTGGCGTGGCTGAATAAAACATTTAGAGAATGCCCTGCAGAACAGAAGTGTTAATAATATATTTATAGGCTGTCAGTGGTCCTGTTTGCATTAAGTACTGAGAGGTTTGTGACTCTCTCTCACATAGTCACTACAGTGTGATTACGAGCAAAAGAAATTGATTTTCTGAGTTTGCTTTACTTTATAATTCAGAATACATACAGTATGTGCGATGGATTACATGTGATAAAGAGACGAGTGAGTGGAAGAACACTTTTTTATAATGCAGATATAAGAGACACCTATACTGCAACAACCCCAGTCAGTCAATGATGTTCACTTGATAAATCCAATGGCCTTCAAATGATGCATCTTCCCTGCCTTCAACCTCAGAGGTGAACCAGCCATTTTAAAAGAGAGGGTGTAAGAGAAGATACAGTTGGTGTGAAGAAATATGGAAAGGGGGTTGGAAAGGTTGATTTCTCTGGGCAGGTACTTTAGTAACACACTGCCTTTTAAACTGCCGTTTGATTCCTCTCTACAAATTGTTATAGCAAGACCTGACATGTAATTTGTACCTCTTTAAGTATGCGCTTAATTTAAATAGCACAATGGTTCTTCATGGCTCAATGTGTTGGCTGCTGCAGTCTCATTATGATTGAGTGTGTTAATTAAGATCTTGTTGGGAGTGAATTTGAAGTGTGCGCTCTCTATCCTGATGGGCTGGCCGGTCATCGCCACCATCTCCCCTCGCTGAGGATGCTGAGAGTAATGAGAGATGACGCTGAGGAGAGCAAGGTGTTGGTGCAGCCATAATATATTCATATATTTCAATTTAAAGCATTAGGACAAGGGTTTGGATTCACAATGAGTTGTTTGTGTGCATCCATTTACATTCTGTCATGCATGTATGTGTCACATGTACAAAGGCTTTTATGTCAGTGGACAGTAATAATAATGAATGTCAATAGTTCAGTGTCTTCAGATGGATTTTGTAAAGAGCGATGTCGCTGTTCTGACTGTGGGTGTTGTGCAAATCTTGAATGTTACCTGATGCAAAGAATTATGGTCCCTAAGGTCCAGCTTTCTGCTAATAGAAAATAAATGATTGATCTTGAAATTAAACTATTTTGTCAATGCCAAAGTGTGCGATCCATGAAGCCATGCAGCTGCACACACCCAGCTGGCATCACAACCAAACAATAACAACTGGTGAGCAGAGGTGTTGTATCATCTCATTATACCTGATTGAATCTTCATGTAATTTAGGTGGTGATGTTCAGTATAGAGGCAGATTTCCTTCCAGATAAAGCTCACTGACTGCGAGAGGGAGAAGCTAGGAAGTTCTGCTTATGTTGCACAAAACAAACAAAACAAAAAAAATTCACTAAATCACACATCTGTCAGTCTGGCCTGTTGTGAAATGTTTGCCATCACATAGGCTGTGATATATCGTGGTTCTACAGTTTGCTGGAGGCAGCCTCGCGTCAGGCACCTTAAAGCAGCTTGAATCCAAGCAGAGAACTCCTCTATAAAGCTCTGTTTTGGTGTTTGGGAGTGTGAAAATGTTACTGAAGCTGCATCTTGGGCCAAAACAACTTTTAGGCATTTTGTTTAAGTTGTAAATCATTTTTAAAGCAAGACTTAGAGTCTACAGTCACACCAGCGGCTCGGATGAGGCTGTTGCTAACATGCTGAGACGATGCCGTCACGCTGATATTTAATAGGTGGAATATTTACCGTGTTCATCATCTTAATTTGTGTCTTAACACAAAGTACCTGCTGATGGCGCTAGATGAAAAAGCCAGGGAATCAACAAAGTGATCAGGATTTATCCTTTCAGAACCTTGAATATCTGCACCAACTTTCATGGCAGTTCATAGCAGCAGTTACCAAAATATTTCAATCTGGGCCTAAGTCGTGGAACAACTTACTGACATTTCCAACATTTCTAAAATTTCCATTCTTGGTGCCACACGGCTACATGTTGAGTTACCTTTTTCGTGAAAAGTCAATAACACTAAACTTTGATGCCATGTTTCAACCTGATCTAATTTCATTATTTGATCTTTCATAATGTGAACATTTAATTTCCTGTTTTTATCTAATTATCTCTCTTCAGAACTACATGTATACTCAATAAAAATGTAATAATGAATAGCTCTCTGTCTAACAGCGACAGTGCATGTGTGCTGCACCATCACGCTGCACCACCTACACCGTGAGCTCAATTTCAGCTATTTATTGCAGGACAGAGACAGGTGACTGCATCACCCCATGTTGAGGTGCAGTTGTTCCCCCACCTCTACAATTGACATTGTCTGCTTGCCTTCCAATCTGCCCACCCGCAAAAAGCGCAATCACCTCCCACCACCTTGTTCAGCCTGTGACAGAATACACTGATAGCCGGCTAGCCTTCCGTTCACACACAGGCCGATAATTCCACCTACACCTGCATGCCTCCAAATTGATTTATCCCTCTCTGCCTGTCCCTTTGGTACAGCTTTGGCTGTGTGATTGAGGTGGCCCTAATGAATTCTCAGAGGCCAGGTGCTGATACTGTGGGCATGAGCCTCGCTGGACAGTTAAGCAGTGCTCCTGAGGGGACACAGCTAGATGAAATACAGAGGTAAATAGAATATCCACCAGCTGTTTTGTCGCACAATCTGGCTGTCTCGCAGCACCACTTTCACGGGTGTTAATCATTTATCATTTTATGGAAATTACCCAGCAGATATTGCATACCATAGCTTCACCTTTAACAAGATTGCAGCATCAAATGATCATTACCAAATGACTTTATCAGGGGCAGGCTGGATCGACGTCTGTATTATGAGGCATGACACAAAGGATCCTACTTTACATAAAGCCGCCATGATGGACACAATGTCACCCTTGCTGTTCAGAATTAATGGTAAGATGAAAATTAGTTTTCTGACTGGGGACGTGCCACACAGGAGATAGCTGCCATTAAGATGAGAGGGCAGGAAGGCTCTTTCCTGCTCATCTGTCCGACTTTGTAATATGTGGTGACAAGTTTATTGCTGTGTCCCATCCTTGAACGAGCGGCAATTACCGTGGCAAGTGCTGATAGTCAGTCGGGCCACTCCAAAGGAGGTTTATCACATGAGGGGGGCGATTTTAAGAACAAGTCAACAAATTCATTTAGGATATGCGAGTCATTCAGCAGGTAGCAAATGTCTAAAATGTGGAGGGAAACTACTCAGAAATGTGTCTCAGGAAAGCACAGCACTATTTGAGAATCTTCTTTTGCTCAAAACCCAAAGTCAAATAATCAAATGAGTGCATAGGAGTAAAAATTCACCGGGCTGGTATCAGAAGCTGTCATGTAACTCTCAGTGCACACTGAGGATTTTCATTTGATTTGCGCAGCAAATATGGCAGCCCAGACAAACCTGGGGGACTGAGGAGAAAATCTTATGTCAGTCCTTGGATTTAGGCCTGTTATGGCTGAAACTTTTTTTGTAAAGAAATCCGGCAGTGTCCCTCAACTATAAACAGATACCTTACCGAGCAGGATGTGAAAACTGTCTGTCACCTTTTAGACCAATGAGCCATTTGCTAAGCTGTGCCCCCATTAGCTACTATTAAGTGTTACTGATGTGCTCTGTGGCCTTGAAAGTAAAGCTTGATTACTACCGTCTGTAGTAAGCTAGTTAGCAGCTTACAATAGACCAGAAAAACACACTGTTTCATTCCTTATGGTTTTGCTTGTGTTTATGATTTTGGGAAAGGCAAAAATAAATAAATAAATAAATAAAAAAGACACCAAACCTCCAAACTCTTTAAATCCGAGTATTGCTCTGTCATGGTAAAAAAAAAATGTAAAGTGCTCCTGACTAATTTGCTAACTTATGATTTGATGGTTGTAGTTTGATGGAGGGACTTTCAATTAAAACCAATGCAGAATTGATATAGCACTCCTCCTAAATCAACCAAACAGATAAGACCAGAAAAACATTTGGTGCTTCCTGTAATAAAAGCCTTTCCTATTGCTACTCCAAGGATTGGAATGATTTAAAACAGTTATGCAGGTAATGAGACAAAGAGAGACAGACTGATGCGTTCTGTTTCTTTTTATGTTTTTAATATCTGAATATTGTACACTGGAGTGTGTGAGGTGAACTGAGCTGGGATTAACTGAGCTGAACTCAAATTAACTGATTTTAATTCATCTGAAATTCTGTTAAATGTTCGTTAAAATGTGAAATGAACTGGATAGAGCTGAAAGCAACAGAACTGAATTTACTTTGAACTGAGAAAGAGGAGAGGACGAGACGTGCTGAAAACACTAGTATCCTTCTTATCTAGTCTGGTCACACCTTCCTGCAAATTATACTGCTTATTATCCCTGAGCGCTCTATCGCAGCCCTAAATCAGACTGAATTATGGGTGCACAGCCTCTGCCTGTGACCGAGCAACACTGCCAGGTTGTGTGATAGCCAGAGAGAATATCATCTTACTCCTTTCCGTCCTCTCACTCCGTCTGTCTCTGTTTCTTACATTGTGTGCCAGTGCATCTCTCCCAGTCAATCTGACTAAACTTCAAACCTGCTCTCTCCCATGATTAGAAATACAGTATATGGTGTTGCATTCATAAACGGCAGCTTTCATAGACAGAGAATGACATTTTTATTGAGTGGAGAGCTGAAATGATTTGTCAGTTTATCAATTAGTTGATTAACAGAAAATAAATCTGCAACAATAATGCTGAAGTCATTTTAAAGCTAAAATTCACTCTTTTAGCTCTGAATTTGGTCTCCACTGACTCCTGATGGAAATATCTGGCTCTTTGGCTGCTTAATGCTCCACTATGTTCACCAGCTAGTCACTAACTGAGTCAGTCTGCTGTTTGGAGCTGAACAGTTAGTACACTACACTGTGAGAGGGAACCGGAACCAAAACCAAAAGTTATGGACCAGACAGCTATAACAATGAGCTGAAATTCACGTTAAAGTTCTGCAAATCCGAAAGGAGCTGAAGATTCGGGAGATAATTCTCTATAGGTTCATCACTATGAGTGACTCCTTTCACATTGTCAAATTGATACATTTTTATTGTAAAAAATATCTGTTACAGCAGCTTTAAGTAAATATAATTAATTGACTGGACCCTGTATGAGCAGATACCCAATCTTAAAAGACTGGGACCAAAAGATTTGATTGGACATCCCTAGGATGTTATGAAAATTGTATTAACAATTTAATTCGAAAGAGAAGCCAGAAACAGAACAAAGTGAATCAAGTTATTGGGTAACGCAAGTGTCTTCTCTGTGACATACAATGTTAATATTCTTCGCATACATTATTTATAGTCGCCTATTGTAGCTCTGTCAGAAACGCGTCATATAGCAAACAGATGGCAAGTTTTGGCAACACAGTATGACTTGGCAGTGCAGTTGTATTCTGGGGGACTCTCCTTGCTGTGGCAGTTCTGCATAATACACAATATACTGCACAACACACAATAGCTAACATGCATCGGGGACTGCACACAGTCAACCAGTGGGAATCAACTCAGAAATAAAGACCCTCCAGCATGTGTAGACGCAGAGGAAAATCAGGGTTAAATGAACAGGCTTATGATATCACTGCGCCATCATTAGAACACAAGTAGATCTGACTTACTTACATTTGTGTATTTCATTACATTAATGTGTTGCTTGACAATTTTAAAAACTAAATATAAAAACGTAATTCAAGAGGTAAGTAGGCTTACTTTCTCTGTTGTAGGATGATATCGGTATACAAAAGCACAATGACATGGCTTTGGCATTGCTTGCAAGAAGCTGACACAGATAAGTCAGTCCATCCAAAGAGAATCTGTATCTCTCATATAAAAAGAGCCCAGGGTCAGTAGGCGGTGCATTTATACCGTGCTTGATCTATTATCTCGGCCATAACCTGCTCCGGTGCGGGTTAGGTAAGTAGCATAAGTATGTACCCCAGTACGAATTTCTTTTCTTTTTCTTGGCAGGCATTAGGCTCCTAGTCACACGTCACATAGCACACATCATCTCAAGCTTCTTCCACCAACACGACAATGAGCTCAGTGTACTGCAATGACTTCTATGGTCACCAGATCTTGATATAATACAACGCCGTTGGGGGGGTTTAATCGGTCATTTGCAGCACGAATGTGTAGCCGTCAATTCTGTAGCGTGATGCTGTTGTGTTAACATGGACCAGAACCTTTAAGGAATGTTTCCAGCACCTTGTTAAAGCATGCCACAAAAAATTCAGTCTGTTCTGGGGCAAAAGGGGTGTCCTATTCAGTGTTAAAGAGTTCTACCTAATAACATGGCCCCAATGCGTAGGCTCTACATGGATGTGGTGGATCAGGCAGTCAATTGTGTGGCCGCAGCCATCACAATGGACTAAGGAGTGCATACTGAATGTTTTATATGTTTGTGGTTTTAGAAATTTTTGAAAAAGAAGCTTGAGATCTTGTGCAGCAGCAGCAAAGTGACCCTTTTTATATCTTAAAGTTTGGGAGGAGGATGAATGCAACCCTGCTGTGTAATTAAGTGACAAAATATCTTGACAACATGAAACAAAAATGAGAAAATTAGAATTAATTATGGAATCTCGAAGGGCCAAATCCTCTCTCACAGATCTGCATATTTTTGCAATTTTCAGAAATTTGACTTGCAGAAATGTTGCAGTGTATTCCCCAGCTCTGTGGAACCTGTTACATCAGGATGAATGCATGATTAGAGCTCAGCAGTTTTTGACTAGCAGCAACAGCAGTCCCTAATGGTCAGCTTTAAACTTTACTCATGCTGATTGCATTAGCATTATGTATTTCACTCCATTTTTATTTGACTGAATTGTGGATTCTTCCGTTTGCTGCTGTGTGCACCATGAATGCACTTGGATCCCTGAAAGTGCTCTGAAAGAAAACTGGGTGTAGGTAATACTTAAGGTAAAGCGTAAGAAAACCAATTCATGATTGGGCTGAAAAAACCAACAGCTGTTTTTATTGCCCAAGAGTGCAGTAAGAGTGGCCAGTGATCAATGGTGTTTAACCGCCTGATCTGTCTCACCTTTTTTCCAAGAGAGTAATTTCAAAGGCTCAAATCATTTTTGAAGAGCCCTCTCCATTGTCTGTATCAAGAGTTTCTCCTGTCTGGATAGAGGTTTAGACAGCTAAAGGCCAGGTCTAACAGGGTAAGAAATGCCTTCATCACCCACGCCATCAAATTCTTAAAAGGCTCATGTGCCAGCTGATGAGTCTTCTTTATAAACCTTTGTGGGTTTACAGTCGTGGGTTGGTAATAGTGATGAAGTTTTAACTATATATTGGGTTAGATGGTGATGGTTGAATGTGCTCCGGGTTTTATAGTTACTCTTATGTACATTGAATTTTATGTGACTTTAAGTAATGGGTTTTAGAATATGTTTTACACATTAAGTTATATATACACTCAGTTACCAGTTTATTAGATCCGTTTAGTTCAAACGTAAACGGTCTAATGCAATGCTCCTCCAATAAATACAACCATCATCAAAGTTATAGTGTTCAGCTTTCGTTGAAAGGTGAGAGAGGTGCTGATTTATGGTCATTTTGTAGGATGTAGTTTGTGGTGTACTGCATTATAGAGAGAGGTGTTTCTGTTGTTCAGCCTACGCTCATTGATATAAATGGGGCCTGACTAATGGATAGAAACACCTGTCATTGTATCACCTGGATGAAAGATGAATTTCCCTTTAGGGACAATATAGTCAATGTTGAAATTTAAGTACAGTCAGGCTCATATCGATGCCATGTTTTAGGCAAACCGCTCACTGCAGTTGACTGTTGGAAGAAAAATTTAGGAATTAGTCACATTAGTCAGGTTAAAGGTTTTTAGGATGGACTGCAGTTCCTTTGCTGTTACTTGAGTAAACAGATCACGTACATGTTTCTCAGATGGAAGAACGGAAGAGCCTTAGGACATCATGAATCTTCAGTGGTGTTGGGAAAAACTCTCCCTCTCAGTTCTCATCACTGTCTGTTCCCTCAGAATAGCCTTTTTTTAAATCTATATTTGTACAGTATGTTTTCCGTCCCTGCTCATCCCAACTTTCTGTAACCTTGACATATTATTATAACTGCCTCTTTGTTTCCAGGTGCTTCGTTCTTATCTGTTCTCCTGAAATGTATCTGTTAGAGCCTTGTGTTCTTCTGATTATAAATATTCGTTGTGATTCATTAAAGTTTGAAACATCCTGACTGAACCCTGCTTCTTGTGCTTCCAGAAATCAACTCTTGAGGGTCAAGCCAGTCTCTGATGAAATAATCAACCACGACAAGTGGTCTCATGTCAACATACAAAATGTTCATCCTTGCATGTGATAATGCATATATATACAGTATATATGTGACATACAAGATGTGGTGTGACAAATCTATCAAGAATTTCAAAACTGATTTTATATATGAAAGCAAATACAAGTCAAGCAAGCACAAGAGAGAAAAAAGAGACTAAAAATAGACACCGGAGGTGCAATTCATGACAACATCCATTTTTAAACATAAACAAAATGACTGGGATCTAAACTAAAGTTTTTTTGACCACGTGTCTTTACACTGAGTAATCACAACGGCACCAACACATTAAGGTCTGCGGATGTCACACTGAGCGAGTCACACAAAGCCTCAGTGTGAACACGTGTTTGGAGTGTGTGGAGATTGGCTTCCGCTAAGGGGAAACCTGCCCCCCACCAGGCCTTAAAGTCTTTGACAGAGAAACTGGGAAGCAGAAGAAAGAGGATGAGGAGGAGATGCACTAAAAACCCAAATGTAGACAAATAAATTCAAATGCACTACAAGAATGTCTATTATTTATCCAGGGTATAGTCTCTACATTGCTTTGATTTAAAATTCTCAAAACCAAGACACACAAAAATGAACAATGCTAACTTTTATTGGGTGGGTATGTGTGCAAAACTGCATCACATTCATGACACAAAATACAGTTCACACACACATTAACGCAAGTTACTGTTGCAAACTCTTGCTAAGCTAATGTTTTGCCAAAGGTTTGTTGTACATTTTTCAATAGCAAACGTTAGCAAACGTATGGCTACAACTGCACAAAGCGAAGCCCAGACCTTTTTATATTTGTCCGATGCATATATGTGTGATTAAGCATGTGTGAATGTGTGTTTCAGAGTTAAATTACTCAGTAGGATTTGTGCCACTCCCGTGGCAGGTCCATATGGCACAGAGCTCAGCTCGAAGGCTGGCTCTACTCATTAACATTCCCCTATCATAGAGGCCAAGGGGAATGCACAAACCAAAATGTGTGTGTGTCTGTCCTCCAAAATCGTGTCATATCAGCACTATTGCACAGCAGCAGACAGCAATGGAAGTACTGATACCTTCCCGTTCCCCCTCCACACACACACACAGCTCAGAATCTGCTTTCCACGTATTTGGTTCTAATGAGAACCTATAAATAAAAGCTAATAGTTGTGGGGATGAATGTAAACATGAGCTAATTTGATGAGGAGCAGAGTGAGATAGGAGGGGGGGAGGGAGGTGGAGGCAGGATCAATCCCCAAATCAGTGTGTTGCATTCCAAAAAGGGTGTCTGCCATATGCTTGCTGCTGAAGAGGCAGCTGCCCCCAAAGCCTCAGATTCCATGTTTTTGTGGTTTTGTGTTCTGGCGCCAGGGTGATTCTGTACTAATTACTATTTTGGAACATGAGGAAAAAGGAGAAAGAGACACAGAGATAGAAAGAGAGAGAGAGAGACGACAAATGTTCTAATTTTGAAAATGTATAAAATATCATAAAATGAGAATAAAGTTACAAACATATACATCTATTTGCTTGTCTACCATGCAGCTTGCTCACATCAGATACATACATCATCATTGACCTCAGCTACGTGACAGGAAAGATCCATATGTTTAGATGGATGTTTATGGCGCGCCAACAAAAAAGCATCAAAAGTTAGAATTAGTAAAATATATATTTATATCCGCAACAGTTAAACTCATTAAAGGTTTTATCATTTAATTTTTTATCATTCACTTTAATATAATTCTTTCCCATGAGATAAGTAACTTGTGCACAAAAAGATATTGCAGATACTCCATAAGAAAGATTGAGTAAGAAATATTTTAGGGCACACAGTGGAGGACACACAAAATCCATGTGTCCAATCGTTCCAGAGCAACTACTGTAGGCCACTCTCCACCTCTACCTGCTGTTTCGATCACTTCTTTCCATTCCACTGAGTCCTTTGGGAAAACATGAATCCCAGCATGACTTTTTACGACTTACAAGCCAGTAAGTGGCTGACCTGTGGGTCACAATATCGCCTGTTCCTCATCAGGAACCACCCAAGAGTGCCTCACAGAAAATACCAAGGTCAAGCTCCTCCTATCTCTGGTAAATACAATCGCTATGGCCTTGTTAGTAACTCATACAATTCACATCGCAGACAAGACAAGAAAAACATCCACACATGCTTTGGAGATGCTGTAGTGTCATAGCGCTGACATACTTAACTTGCAGTGACGCACATTCTTTGGGGTGCACATAATATAGGACATCGCAACACGCTGGCAAAAATAACCACCCGCACATTTATACACATACACACACACACAGTGATAAGAGATTTGGCTGATCTTTCAAAGCTCACAAGAATCACAAGTTAACATCCGCCTCATTTTTCCTAAAGCTTGTAACAGACTGTGAGATCATTGAAGCCTACCAATACTTGACACCTTACATATAACAGATATTTCCACCACATACACAGTTTTGTTTTTTTTGTCGGGAAGGAGCACACATTGTGAACATCTGAATGACATTCAGATTACAGCACATCGTGCCGTTTCACCATTTGCTCTCCATTCTGTTTTTTCTTTGTATGTTTTTTTGTTTTTGTTTTTTTTACATTGTAGCATTTTTGCAGCATTTGTACGGCTTTATCTCCCAACTGTCATCACCAACTGGTAATGACTGGAACAGAGTAGTCACAGTTGTGATGCCCAAACCCCACTAAATCTGGCAATCGTTACGTCCCTGCCTTAATTCATTTCAAAGTCAAGCTTAATCATTGATATTTTCCTTCATATGTGTGTATTTGAGGTTACAGCACCACCTTCACCTCACCATTTTAACTCCCTCCACAACAGTGAAACTCTCCAACAAAACACCATAATACCCCAAACTGTTAATGGAAAATTTGGTTCTCCATGGAACGCTGATACCAGAAACTGTATGAATCAGAGAAGCCCCTGTTTGATCTTTAATATAAAAGAATCCCTGAAGGACATACATTTACTGTGAAGAACCTAAGTTTATTATCATATTTTACTGAGTCAAAGTGCAGTGTGTATGTATGTATATATATATACATATATGTTATAAGTATATAACAGTCTGAGAATGGATATTTGGCCCCAGTGAGTTCAAAAATTATTTATGTGAAATTGCAGCTCCACTCCAGCTCAATCCCATGACTGACAGGACATTAGATGACGAAATAAACTTGCCATAAGACTGTGAATGTTCCTTTATGTTCCCTCACTCTCTGCTCCTTAGTTTTTTTTCTTTCATTAGACCAACTTTCTCCATTCACAATGATGCTCACACCTTTTTAAATTTCAGCTGCCATGTCATATTGCTTAATCTATTGCTTTCATCTCCACATTCTTAACTATACACCGATCAGCCATAACACGATGACAGCATAGGCACCCTGACCGGTCTGCAGCTGCACAGCCCCATATGCAACAAACTAACTGACCGGTGCCATTGTAGCGAGATAAACAATGTTCTTCACTTTACCTGTCAGTGCTCATAAACTTGTGACTCATCGGTGTATATGTTTCATGTATATATTGTATGAGAGACAGGAAATTCTCTCGCTTATCTTTTACCAGTACACTAAGCGAGTTCCTGTGAATCCAGTCTGCATTCTGGTAGATCTCACACATAGAACATGTCACATCTCTTTATTTGTTCCCAATAAATAGAAGAACTCTATCAGCATGAAATATAACGACCAACGTGGCTGGACAGGCCTTCTCTGGGAGGTTCAATGCTAAATCAATGTAGCAGTATAATGTATGAAGCAGTTATAATTTCTTCACAAGATGAAAGTCTATAAGAAAGGGCTCTTGAAACACTGTTTTCTATAGGTGTTTTACAAGCTCTTGGTTGAATTGCCTCACCATGCCTGCTTGTAAAAAAAGGTGGCGAAGAGGAATGAGAGGAGAAGAAAATGAAAAAACTCCTGCTCTGGAGGACATTTTCTTTTCAGTGAGAGAAAGGACTCCTCTCTTCTGCCTCAGTGGTGCCCCTGGCTGTGTCTGTGTTAAGCTGTGGGAACAGACCACTTGGTGGCACGTACTGAATAGGGGGCCTCTGCCCCTTGGCGCTCCCTAAGTGGGCCTGCCAGCAAACAGGCTTGGACCGCTTTCTTTCTCCTCTTCACTCTCAACTTATTTTATTCTCTCATAGACATACTTATTACAGCATTTCTATGACTACCTTCATCTTTCTGCTTACTTTTCTTTATTCGGCCTTTGTTTCAGCCGTTCTGCTGCTCTGTCATTTTCCCCTCACACACAGCAAGAGAAAAGAAGGTAGAAGATGAGGTGTGTAGATGCCTGTGTGTAATAATTAGTCATCTCCTCAGCAGCTTTACCGAGAGGCTGCCCTGGAGGCTGGGATCTCTATTGTGGAGGGCCGGACTTGGTCACTTGGAGCTAGCCTGGGGGGCTGGCCCAGATTCCTCTATCCCTCTTCCTAGGGGTCTAGGCTTACTACTGGCATTGGTTGTCCAAAACATACTGACACAGACCAAGTCTAATAGCCATAGTGATTTAAGTTCCTGATGAGGGCTGATTTATCCCCACCTATAGAGATGTGGGGCCCTCACTTAGGCCAACATACCGCCCCCCACCCATAGGGGTCTTGAGTGGAGTGAAGAGGGACAATGGAGGGAGGCAGGGTCTAGGCAGCACCCATTAATAGAAAATAGAGCCTGCCATGCAGATGGACTGGTAAAAGGACGGTAGTAAAATTTATTTACGTGTGTGCGGCAGAAGAAGAGAGTTGGGTTTGTGTGTGAGCATGCCTGCAAGCCTTTGTGTGAAATCAGTTCCCTTGATCCCTTTGCCCAATAACCAAAACACAGATCATAACTTCAAATTTCTTGTTGTTTGGAGATGAATTGAAGAGATGTAATGAAGCCACACTGAAAAGTGAAAAAAAAAATCTGTCTTCAAATGCTCTTGTTTTGAGTTGAAACATGATTTTTAACTTTCAAAAGATTCCTTTTCAAACAGGAAATCACTAATGAGCCAGAGGGCTCTTAAACGAATGAATAAATGAGGAAACAGTTTTGAAGCTCTAAATCATCTGTCAGATCTCAATTTATATTGAAAAAGTAGGAATATAATGAAAAAGGAGTGCAGGGAAACTCATTCAAAAGTCAAATATGCAGAGGCATGTGTTTTCGTTTGAATTCTCTCTAACTCTTTAATGTTTGACTCAGATGTAATTTGCATGATATTGCACAGGAGTGTTGTGCAGTATAGTCATTTACAGCAGCGGTAATTACAATATCATCAAAGCCTTATGGCTATAATATACCTGTCAAGATTTCCCTTATAATTTCCCTAATAACAACATTATTTAGCTCCAGTAATCATACCAAATATAACCTCTGTCAGTCCCTATAATCCATCCACTCTGCCAGGGAGGAGGTGAGATGTGCTGCAGGTACCTATCGTAGATATCATGGGGCATTAATAATGACTATGGTCCATGTATATTGCAGGTTCTCACTTGGTGTGTTTTGAGTGCTCTACCTCCCCATGATCTGTGGGAGGACATGGCCCCATACCGCATGAACCATACATAATCTATGAGCTGCCATGTTTGAATGGAGATAAGGATGGATGAGCTGCTCAGCTGCTCTGTCGCCGACGCTTCAGGACAACCAAGTCAATGTAAAATTTCAGAGGCCGGTGGGAGGTGGAGATGGTCGCTGCTGGTCTCTGCCAGATTTACTGCCTGCTTGATTTTTTAAAATACATTCAAGAAAAGCGTTTAAATGGTGTAGTTCAGTTTTTGTGATATACAGAAGGTAGTATAAATTACTTGCTTTAACATTGCTGCATAGCTATAAGCTCAGCCGTGAAAGGTGCCATATTCTGGTGTGAATAAATAAGTAGTGCCTTAACAGGTGCAGCCAGTTAACAGGAGAGTCAGGGAGATGTCAATCGTGCACATGTCTGTACCCGCCCACACAGTCCTGAGAGGATGTCTAATTAGGCAAAATAATTAAAATCATCTGTGTCATGGCCTTTAAAGCTCTTATTGTGTTGTTATTTTCTGCCTTAAAGTGCAACTTTGGGACTTTTGCTGACTAACAGCCACCGTGGCCACAAGTGACAATTATAGGATAATTGTAAATAATAAATTGTAGTGTAACAGTAGCAGATAATGTCAGTCACACTGCAAAATCTAGCTAAAGTTAGCTAACATTAGCCACCATTCTAGTCATGCCAGACCAAATAAGACCGTAGCAGTCAAACTGCTCAGTGTGTTGAACCAAGAGAGTCTTCATTTTGTGACTTATTAATTCGACTTTTACCAGTACAGCCCCTCAGGTCTGCTAGCTGTGATGAGGCAGCTTTTAGCGTTTATGCTCCGAGCCGCTGGAACAGTCTGCTGGAGGATCTGGAGGATCTCTATTCATCTACTTTTACGTATTTGTGGTAAAATCTTATTCTATTATGTCCTTATTTTATTCTTAATAATTAATTAATTGATTGATTTTTCATTTATATTTTATTATTTTTATTTATCTATTTTTGTCCTTTTTCATCTATTTTCTGTAGTTTTTAGTCCAGCTTAAAATCAATTTTTTATATTTTCTCGCATGAATTGGTTTCAAATTCTTAAAGATTTTTGTCTGTTTTTTAATTTGTTTGTGTGTTGACATGTTTATCTTGACATGTCTTATCTTATCGTCTCTGAATCACTTTGAACTGCACTTACCTGTATGAAAGGTGCTATACGAATAAAGTTTGATTTGTCTAGCAGACACCCAATGTTAAAGGACTTGGATTGGGATTTTTTTTAAAAACTTGATTGGGATATCCCTAATGGTAACTAAAGCACACTTGAGGGTGCACTTGACTCTGGAGTATGGTACAACTAAGCCAGTCGTAAAGGGCTTTTATTGTCCCTCTCCAAGAACAATACTGTTTGGTAACATAACCCTGTTCCCGCCATCTCATGTGAACGTTCTCTATTTAAAGTTCACTGGTACCTTTTTGTGTTGCTGGTGGGTTCTATTGTGTTGGTGTGAGGTATTAGTAGTTGTCTGTTCCCCCTGCGGTGGCACTGAGTGATAGCCTACGAGTGGAAACACAGGGAGAAAGCTGATGACCCCTGTTACAGGCCGAAGAGAGGAACCCCCTTTAAAGGTTAGACAAGTAGCAGGGCGAGAGAAGAGGGAGCCAGGGAACAATAGAGACAAGGGGGGAGAAACTGGAGGAGGGTAAAGAGCAAAAGAGGCGACTGTGTAATGACCAAGTAAGAAAAACAAGGAAAAGAGGTCAGTCTCTGAAAAACAAATGGAACTAGGCACTAAAACACCCATAGCAGGGAGCACACATTATCCCAAGGGAGATAATGGGGGGTATCTGTATTCTGGCCCTGGGTGGTATTCATGTTGCTCTGAGAGTGATCAAGAAAACAAACACCCTCACATTAGAGATTAGCGGCAAACTCTACAACCGTGTTATTTGAGGAGTTGCAGTGTGAAATCTTAAAAAATGGGCACATATTCAAATTAAATTCACCCAAGAAGCTTGAGAAGTTTTGATCTGAAATGTCCTTTTTCAGTGGGCAGTCATTTGCAACAGAAAAATAGCAGCTGATGACGGGGATGTGTTTGAGACCCCGAATATTCTCAATGGCTGTCTTGTCTTGGACAATTTCTGGTTATTCCACACGGCGAGCGGTGGCTTGGCTTGATGATGCCGGGTTTCACAGATATTCAAAAAGACAAAAGTGACGACGCGTGAGAGAGTACATGTTTAATTTACATTTAAGCAAAACTACAATCTTTCCCTAATATTGTGAGAGAATGAGAAAGCAAACCCTGGTCTTCGGTGCCAAAGTCCTGCGCGTCGTAGGCCCACCATCCAGCCCGACCGCCCTACAACTTCTGTGCATTAGAAAAACTTCTTTAGTTTAAAAAAAAACAAACATTGCCACTGAATATAAGTATAAGTATACAAACATAACTCCTAGTAGACAGAGTTGCTGTTTAAGCATGCTATGTTGTGTACATGCACTCATAATAGTTTGTGGCAGACCATGCTGGAGGCATGGGCCATGGGGCTCCCGTAGGAGTCCAGGCCGAGTCTGGGAGGGCGTGGACGTCCGGGACGACCACGCCCCTCCCGGTCTAAAACGCAGCTGCACCTAATCAGGTGTTGAGTGGCTCGTGGGGCTCAACACCTGACGGAACGGTTTAAAGAGAAGCAGCTGAGGAAGAGAGGGGAGCCTGATCCAGGGGAAGAGAGACTGGAGCATGATCCAGGAGATCTCAGTTGCGAGAACTGAGAAGCCAAGGACTAAGATAAGATACCCCGAACGGGATGACATTTGAGTTGCCTTT
>JAVQJF010025932.1:0-23045 GCA_036023855.1 Gadopsis marmoratus | reverse complement strand
CCCCCCCCCCCCCCCCCCCCCCCCCCCCCCCCCCCCCCCCCCCCCCCCCCCCCCCCCGGTGCCGTGCTATGACGCACTGACGTAAACCCGTGTTCCGCCGTGCGTCATGTGGACGTACGTGAAGTTGCCTTTAGGGGAGCAAGGAGCCAAAAAAGCTACCTGCTCTCAGTTTTGCAAGCGCATAACGGTCATTACTGCGAATTGCGAAATGAGGCACTGTCGAGGGACAAACAACGCATTGTGGAGGCACGCAAACACATGCAAACAGCAAAACGTAAATTCCCAACACTTCCTATGGATGCATTTGATCCCTATCATATATAAGCGGTGGTGGTAGAAAGTAACAGTTAATGCATCACTAACAATAATGCAAAAATATAAAATAATGTAAGACTCTATGAAGGGGCCATTCTGCGGGAATCATTTTGAATGCAACACTTTTTCTACTGTGACATAAGCTACTTTTACTTGAGTAAAGAATTTGAGAACCTCATTAGCTTCATTTTATAGTGTCTCATCAAGGTGCCCTTACTAATACATTATATTTGAACAACTTTCTATTCAGATTGACCATAGTCACATCTCTTCCAGGAGTGCCTTTGTGCATAATGTGAACATGTGTGTTCAAACAGCAAAGGCTGGATGGAGCCACACTGTGTGCAGCTTCACTGAACCCGCTCCAGCTGTTCAGAAATTGAAGCAAATAATTATTAGGATAGGAGCACTGCTCAGTTACAATTGTTAAGGCATTCATTTTTCAAACAAACACACTCGCATGTTCCCGAGCAGTCAAAATATTTTAAACATCGCACGTGTAAAAAGTGTTTGCACACAAAGACACTAATTAATTATCATTTGTCGGTACCAGTAAACACCAGTCATAGAAGAAGTATTCGGATCCGTATTCAGGAGGGAAAAGTAGCAATCACTGTAAAAACACTCTATTAGAGGTAAAGGTTCTGCATTCAAAAGCTTAATTAAGCAAAAGAACACAACTGCTAAGAGCAAAACGTGGGCCTACTTAAATTATTGAAGCAAAAGTAGGCTCATTATTCAGTTTAACTGTCCCTTGCATTTTGTTTTATTGGATTATCATTACTGATTAAGCAGCAGGTGGAGCTACTACTAAACTACTTTATCAGATGTTGGGTAGTTTAACCTGTAACAATGTTTCATATTTCATAAGCCTATATAATATCGTGTATGGGAAATCTTAATCTGCAAAAGTACCATTGTAAAGGAGCGGAGATATAAAAATAAAAAACAGAAATACCAAATTAAAGTACAAGTATCTCAAAGCTGTTGGCTACATAAGAAGCGTGCTTAAGAACATGGACTTAGTTACAATCCACCGCTGTTAAATACAGAACCGCATGTAGTGTACAGACTATAAATTCAACTGGACAACATTTCCCAGCAACTGACTTTATTCAATTTTAACCTTCACTTGCATACTTATTAGCGTGCTATATACAATTACATTTTCAAAGAAAGTAACAATTCGTTAAAACTTGGCTGTAGCCAAGTACTGAAATACTGCCTACATGCAGACATCTAGTAGTGTCTCGCCCCTTTTTATTTGGCCAGTTTAAATAAAAAGAAAAAGGAAAGTTGTATCGACCGAAGCCTTCCTATCCTAGCATAGCGGATGTTTTGAGATGATAAAGTAGACTAAAAGGTCCAGGTCATATTCCTGCTAAGATTAGAGCATCCCTTCCAAAACACACACAACCACACAGTTTTACAAACACTCATACATTTTATACACACATGCAGGCAAATCGGAACACACAAGTATTATTTCAACATTGTTAAAATTACCCAGTTCTTTAGACTATTTAATACTCTAGTACATGCGCTTATATAAACGATAGAAAATGCTCAGATACTATACAATATAAAGGCATACTGTACACAAAAAGTGAGTGCCTTGTGCAAATGTGTTTTACCAGTGAAAATATAAATGAACTCTCTTGAACGTGCACAACACACCCTGCAAATTAAGGAGGAGATAAGATACAACATACAAAAATGGCAATGACACTCTTTGGCATCAAAATATTCTCAGTGTGCCATTCTGCTGGTTCAAAATGTCACTTACACCTGATCGAACCAAATCAACATTTAAGCTCATGCTTGTAGTGAAACATATGGTGAAGAAAGTGGCTACCAAAACTGTGAGTTGATACCCCTATCTCATTGTCCCAAATAAAATACCAAGGGAAAAACAGAAGTGTAGCTTGTACGCTTTACCTGACACTCAGGTATCACGACCTCACTTAACACATTAAGCACCTAACTTTGGATAATAACAAGAATTATTCTAAGCGTCCATTTATTAGTATAACAAACACAAACTTTTGGCTGGTGCAAGGGTTGTGTGCTCATAAGCGTAAAAAAGAAGGTCATTTTCCATTTCCACTCAATTATGTTAAACGCTTATTATTGCATTTAAAACAATCTCAGCAATACATACAGCACACAAAGGCCAAATAAAAGGTATTTTAAAAAAATGCAATAAGGCCAATTAATGTTAAACATGTTTGGTATATTTACATTTAATTGTATATATTGAGAAAAGGCACTGCTCAATTCTTCATGGCCATAAAAAAGTCATCAAAACTAAATGCAATTGAAATGCCAAAGTAAACATTGTCCTGCTTATGCATACCATAAGCATTTGAGAAAGATTCAGTGTCTTGAGACATTAAAGCAATTTGGAGCAGACAGTGAAAAAAAGGATAGAAATAGAGTTCAAAGTCAAAAGGCACAAGCTACCCTAGTTACACACATCGAAAAAGCAAACAAAGTATATAACTATTAGGGTAATGTTAAATGCGGTAGCTGAAATAAATTACTTGATGATCAATGAAGGCAAATTGGTTCTCCGCTTTTCTGCAATATTTGTCTCGTTTGCTTTATTACTTAAAAGTACTGATAATGAAATGGCAATTTCAAATTATGAGGTTGGTGTGTTGATCAGGTTATTTAAATGTCAAAAGTAAGACACTGAAGTGGATTTCATGGTAAAACGTTTTTTGCCTCTGAGCACACAATCCTTTTTGCTAAGAAATAGTGAAAATGTAAGAGAGATGTACAGTTTAATCAAGTTTGATTCTATTAATAATCCGACATAATAGCATGAAACCAACAAAGTCAACAAGAAGGAGTAAACACCTAAGTAATAATATGAAATACATTTGCACTGCCTTTGCATTTACAGTGCTATTACATTATGTTTCATGCCATTGAAAGTATGAAGGAGCTAATGCGTCATCCAGCAATGTCTTTAGAAATTAGAGAGGGGAACGTCACATGAACAGTTCAAGTTTTGTGTAACAATAATTACAATAAAACACATTTAGTTTTGATTTGTGACATTCCACTTTAATTATCAGTGTCTATCAACTAACACACAGTGTAATCCATAGCAAACCTAGGCAGTTGTTTTCTCTAATCAATCTATAGTCACAGCTGAAGACATTCTACAGGTACAGCAGTGCCTTTGTAGGATCCATTTGAAATACTCATCAACACTAATCACAACTTGAGCCCGGATCAATGGGTAGGGCAGAAACACTACTAGCAGTTAGCCTCATCTACGGCACTGTTGTTGCAAGCACACTGATTAAGTGTAGCGGAGACCATCATGCCTCAGTACTGAGGCAATACAAAGATCTTAACCGAGACCAGAGAAAAAAACTGCCACATCAGCAACCAAGCTTTCTTTTTTTCTGACTGCGTTCCTAAACTCTTTGTCATCCTGCAGTTTCACCAAGTCAGTCGAGTAACTCATAGGCACCTTTCCTCATTAAACCCTGCATGTTCTTGTTACTGTACGGACACATACAAACACACACTGTATGCATGCAAATACACTCACACGACACGATACGTTTGTATTGATTGGTCTCCGCTGTGCCTTTCATGAAGAACATGGAAACAGACTCTGCTGCATTCTAGTGCAGAATCTGACTAATACTTATCTTGGCGTAACATCGCATTTCCCTTCACTTGACACACATTGTGATTCTCCTCATGTTGTAGCACTTTCCACATTTAAGGTCAGCTTGCAAAATATCATAGCAAAACATAGTTTACAAAGTAAAATTGTAACAAGCGCAAAGCATTTTCTTCAAAAAGTTTGCTTATTTGCAGTTTTTCCTTTATGCTATACTTCCCATACTCAAAAAGACTTAGTCTACACATTATTCTATTCTAAAGGCACTTAAACAACATATAAAAGAAATAATTAAAGTTTAAAGGTATAGATAATCAAGTAAGTTAATGGGAGATGATGGGATCTGTAGCAGGCAAAAGAAGGTTCAGAGTCAGCCATCATATCTCCCCATTTCCTCTGTGTGTTCCTGCCTGACACTCACTTTGTGGTCCAGCCAGCACCCTCCGCTGGTAATATCAGCCAATCAGATTTACACTAAAAACAACCTGCTGCCAGTCTGATTCAGAGAAGAGGCCTGTAGATTTTTCTCTCTGATTCTACCAGTGGTAGGACCAAATGTACAGCGATTCCACAAATGCCAGCTGGCAGGAACAACAGCTTAAAGGGTAGAGTATTTATGATAAAAGTGCCATTGTAACAATTTCTTAAAGTCTGGTTAACTCTCCAACACTGCTGTCATAGTCCTCCTCGCATTTGTCCTTCTTGATGTCTTTCTGGGACATTGTTGTGGAATTCTGGGGAGTATTTTGCTGGACCGAGGATGAGATGAGCTGTTTGTTATTTGCAGAGGGGGGAGGTCCATCTCGATTGGTAACAGGTATAGATGTCATGCCACTGTGAGATATAGATCGCCTGCCATGAGTGGTCTCTGCAGAGGCACACCGTTCATGGCTGTCCATCTCTTTCTCATGGCTAAGCCCTGTGGTAGTAGAGGAACCAACGCTGGCACTGGGTACCACAGTATTGGTACTGCTTGCATTTATGCTGGTTGCGGGCACCATGCTGGCGATTTCATCAGTGGGTGAACGCCCAATGCTACCATCCACCTGTGCCCGGATCTCTGGTGAGACTGAGAGTTGGTACTGAGGCACAGGGCCACTGTCACTGCTCTTAGGGTAAAGAAAGGTCTTCATCTGACCTTTGCCTTTGACATTAACTGTGCCACGGTAATCAAACTCATAATCCATGCCACTGAGCACACAGTAGCTCTCCTCGCTGACCTGGACACGACACTCCACACCTGTAGTATCCATGCGACTGCCGATGTTGACTGTGTCACCCCAGATATCATAGAGAAGCTTAGTGGTGCCAATCACCCCCGCTGTTAGAGGCCCGTGATTGAATCCAATGCGTAGCTTGAAGCCAAAGCCCAGCATGTTCTTGTTGAAGTCGTCGACCACATGCATCATTTCCAGGGAAAAATCGAAAAGAGCGCGCAGGTGGGCATGAGGATGTGCCGCATCTGCACACTGCTGCGCATTGAGTCCTGCTGCTGCCATGTACGTGGCACCGATGGTCTTGATCTTTTCGATATTTGAGAAGGCTGGCTTCCGTAACAGCTCATCAAAGTCTCCAATTAGCTCGTTCAGGACACGATAGCACTCCTTGCCTCCCTCATAGCTTTCCTCATAAAACTCACTGAAGTTAACAATACTGGCAAATATGACACCGACATTGTCGTGGTTCTTGGAATAGCTCTGGGTGACCTTCAGCTGCTCTGCCACGTGGATGGGGATGATGTTGCGGAGCAGCCAGTCGGCCTGGTCCCTCATGTTCTGGATCTTGATGCGGTGTTGATCAGCTTCCACGTTGCCATGGTAATGCAGGCGATGACTGACCTCAAATTCACGGTTAAGGAACCAGACCAGGAGAAGGAGCAGGAAAAAGGCCACGCAGGCCTCAGGGCCCAGCAGCCCCTGTGGGTTGGGCTGTGGGTCGGGCTCTGCTGGGCTGTCAGGCATGACAATGGAGCTGTTGCTGTTATTGTTCTGGCCATCCGACCTGGTGGAGCGAGAGTGAGAGAGAGAGAGAGAGAGAGAGAGAGAGAGAGCGAGAGAGAAATATTTTGCATCTCAAAATAAATTTGCAGCTACTGTAGCTACAGAAGACTTTGCCATAAGTTGCTTCATTCAGAACAACACACAAGAGTGATTACTAGCAACTGTCAATCAAAAAGAAGTAAACTGATTGGTTGATGAGCAGGTACAAACTATGGCATAAACGATGTCGACCGTAATAATCATACTTACCAGGAAAACAGACCGTTAGCAACACTGGAAGAGATGAAACACAAGCAGCACAAATGAATACATCTAGAAACAAACACTATCAAACATATACTTGTGCTCTTTTCTTAAAGTTTAAATGAGTAAACCAGTGCCATTACATTGTGTCTAGACCATTACTGAACACGCAATTTTTGGACAAGAAATTATTTTCATTGTCTGTTCAGTAATTCCTACCTGCAGGGGGAGCTGAAGAGCAAGGCAAGCACTGCAAGTCCCACCATAGTCGCTAGAGTGGAGCGCATCCAGTAGCTGAGTTGACAGAAGTTACAGTACTGAATGATAGCTATGATGACAGCACAGCAGATGAACATGGTGAACTGGGGAAAATATGGGGCACAGAGCCATTAGTCACAAGAGCCCATAAGATTATCACATAAATAACACTGCCTGTAAGATATATTAACATACAGTACATCTAAGACATACACTTAATATAATTTAGTCAGAGATGGAAATTTTATGAGCATGTAGTCCTACAGATGAGGCGCCTTACTGCTCAGAAGCAAAACTCCTCTCCTAAGTGTACAGTTTGAATGAAAGAGAATAAATCTGCAATAATGACAGCAACCAAATAATACTACTTTTCAACACCCTCACGATGCCTTTTTAAGCATAGAAAAAATCTGAAATTTAAACTCCACCTGGATGGAGAGATGCATGTCACAGGTGACATGGGAGTAGACAGCCACAGTAGGAAGGGACACCAGGAATGCTCCTATAAAGTGACGTGCTACCCAGCCTGAAATCGCTCTCATCAGCACCTGAGTGCAATTTAGCACACTGTCCAGGTAGAAAGCCATACTGGGGAGGAAAAACAGGAAACTGTGACTGAGATACAGATTATTATGATGTATTAGAGATAATATTAATGAAGTTTTTATCTGAGTGTCCCATTTGACCCCATGCTGACCTGAGCCTGAATGATAAACTGATTCCAGACATGATTGGCTTGTATTCACAAAGCTTCTCAGTACATGAACACAAACCAAAAGCCAGTAAACAAGACATATCAGGGCACCCCCAATACAAATGTATAGATGTTAAAAAGGTGTCTGGGCCTTGTTACTCCGGTATTTCTAATACTCCCTGCCTGAGTTTCCACTGGTAGCCAAGTAAGTATCCATGCCAACATTTTCTCCCCTTCCATCTTTCTCTCTCTGCTTTCCAACTGTCTGAATACATTTTGAAACAGACCGCCCACTCTACTTTACTTTCCCTTAGAAAGCTTGAAAGCACCTGCCCATCAACAAGATGCCCATGTGGTTATCATGTAAACTAATAGTCCTAAAACTATTTCCTTACACACAAAACAATTTTCCTTTAGCAGCTGTCTGATGACTTCAAGCAGGTAAATATAATCCAGTTAGCCTGCATGCAGGCTTTCAGTTCCACTGTATGAAGGGTCTAAAAAATTTAATTAGTGGGGCCGCTTGAAGGTTGGAGAAACAATAACAAGAACAATACATTTCAACTATAAGCACACCGAAGCTGAGCAACTCATCTTTGCACAGTTAGGTGTACCTTGCAAGGTGTTAAATGTGATGTAAGGAGGCCATTTTTATGTTATGATTTTGCCTTTAAATACAAATAAATTAAAACTGAGAGAAAAACTGGATATGCCGGCCAGATGTAACAATAAGTTCTAAACATGTGGGGGGTCTTCTGACATTGTCTCGCAGGCTGGATCTGGGCCATGGGCTGGTAGTTTAAGACCCATACTCTACATTCAGTATCTCACCGTATAGCAAACAGCAGAGCCACAGCCTCCAACAGAGTGGCTACAGCTGTCAGAGTGACTGCTGGTGTGGACAGACTCTGCTGGGTGACAAGCGGTCGAAGGAAGCAGGCCAGTGAGAGAGCCAGAAATACTGAACAGCACAGCAGCATGTCCAGGAAAGAACTGAATGTTGGACTGGCAAACGTCTGAACTGCTGCTTGGGTTTCCACCTGGGAGGGAAAGAGAGAGGTGGGAAAAAAGAGACAAAACATAGTAAAAATCAAAAATATATATACAAGAATATTAATAAACATACAAGTAAGTAGTAATTATGAATAATTGTTTTCCAAAATGAGAGTAAGGCATTGATGAAAATAAATGACGAATAATTCTCAACATTCAGGCTGAGATGGAAATGAATTATCCAACAATCAACAATAATTTAATGACTTAATTACGTCTCTACTGAAATCTATCCTAATTCCCATGTCAATTACTCTAACTCTAGACCTAATGATGAAGAAACAGTTGCAGCCATGAGATTGAAAATGCTCTTCTGAGGTTACACCAGCAGAGGACATCACAACCTAATACAAAAGTACTTTTAAGGTCCTGCAGTGATTTCTCTTTGCCGCAGTCTGGACCGGTCTGGTCATAACACAGCGCAAACAGGTTTCCCAGAGAAGACGCAGACATACAGAGAAACACTAACCTGGCAACAAAACAGGTGCAAAAACAGGTGGATTTCACGCTCAAGGATTGAGACAGCAGAGATGGACTGGTTTTCTCTGACAGTTGTAAAACTCTGAACGAATGTCAGATCACAGTCGGACCAAAGGCAACTATGTAAAGCTCATAGCATTCATGGATAAAGTCAAAAATAAAGAAACACACATATGCATGCACATTCACACTGACCTACCGGCACCATTATGTCATTCACAAAAACTGCTCATACACACACACGCACACACACACACACACACCTCCTCCTGGTAGCTTATCCGGTAAGCAGACTCCAGGCTCTTCTCCAGGAAGGTGAGGCTCAGCTTGTTTATGGGAGGTTTGTAGAAATAGTCCTTCATAAGGCTGTCACGGGCACAGAGGAAAGTCAGCACAAATTATGTTCAGCTGGGATTTTATATCTTACAATCAGCTTGCTTAAAATTGGCTTAAAGACTTGCATTAACAACTGTGATTGGCTTGCTGATCTGTACATTATGTTTTGAATGTTATGGATTTGTTTAATGTATTTATCCTTAGGTCATTCTAACCTATCCTCTTTAATAACGTCCACAAAGTGAGCATCGCTCCTCTCCCTGAAGTTCTTGGAGCGTAGAGGGATGAGCGCGGAGTGGTCCATGCTCATGGCTCCTCCGCTCCACGTCTTCTTCTCCTTCTCCTGGAGCATCTCGCACAGTGACGTCTGGCTGTTGTTCAGTGCTTCCAGCTGAGGACCGAGCAGACCATTCAGTGCCTTGGGGCCGCGTCCTGCAGAAACCGCTGGGGAACACTTCAGATTTGAAGAGTCCTAAGGTGAGGAGAGGGGAGAGAGAAGACCTGAAGTTCCAAAAAAAGGTGTATATGGGTCTTTGATTTGGAAGTGGGTCAGCAATAGGGAATAAATATACTGTAAAGCTCAAGAGTGTGCTACAGTCACATCAATTTAAATGCATGTGTCTGTGGCACACTTTATCTGGGACTTATCTGGAAGTTCTGTTTCTGTGAACTACTTTTGAGTCTTTCTTTATGATGTATGATATGCTTCCGAGCCGGTCAAATCTCAAACATTTGTCATCTTAAATGAGTTTTAAAGAGTCATCTGTTTGGTTCATGCAAAAACAAGAGGCTAACTTTGTGGCTGCTCTTGGTGTGGTCATCATCACAGCCATTGTGCACCGCTCCTTCCTCCAGAACCTGATCCTCCCCTGGTATCAGGACCACACTGCAGGATAGACAGGGAGACTGCAGGGAGGTAGGGGTTGGAGGGGACAGTATGGAAAGATGCAGCATATGGGGGTAGGAAAGATAAAAGAGACTTAATGAATTGAGAGATACAGATCAAGGAAAGCATATGAGCAGAGAAAAACATGAAAAGATGGTAGAGATCTAGAGCACGAGTCTTGGGGGACAATAAAATTACAAAACACATGCATCAGCCGTGATCACAACAGTGTTATGGCAGCAAAAAGACAAAATTTGTCACTTAAACACAAACTAGGGATGCTCTAAGATACAATTTTTTATTGACTTACTATTATTTATTTCAATAAGACTCTCCAGCTGATCCAAAATGCTGCAGCACATTTACTGACAAGGACCAGGAAAAGCGATCATGTTTATATTAGCATCTCTACACTGGCTCCCTGTAAAATTCAGCATAGAATTTAAAATCGTTCTCCTCACTTATAAAGCCCTTAATGGTCAGGCAGCATCATATCTTAAAGTGCTCATAGTACCCCATTACCCCAGTAGAGCACTGCACTCACAGAATGCAGGGCTCTTTGTGGTTCCTAGAGTCTCTAAAAGTAGAATGGGAGTCAGAGCCTTCAGCTATCAAGCTCCTCTCCTGTGGAACCAGCTTCCAGTCTGTGTTCGGGAGACAGACACCCTCCTCACATTTAAGAGTAGGCTTAAGACTTTCCTCGTTGATAAAGCTTATGGCAGGGCTGACTCAGGTGGGCCCTGAGCCCCCCCTTAGACGATGGGTGGCCTGGGCAAACCCTATCCTGCTATAGGCCTAGACTGCCGGGAGACATCCCGTGATGAACTGAGCTCTCGCGCTCTCTCTGGAGTTGTGGAGTCTGGATCTTCGGGATCTGGTTCTGCGCAGTCTGGATGCACACTGGTCTGGTCAAGTGGCTGTGGACCCGCCTGCTGCTGCTGCTGTTATTATTAGTGTAGCTGTTGTCGTACTGCTAATACTGTTGGTTGTTTATTTTAACATCAGTAACATTGTAAGTGCCACTGCATTACCTCTGCATGTGGAATTGTACTGTACTGCTGTGTGTTCTCTTTCATCATGCTCTCACTCTACCCATCCCCCACCCTCTCTCTATCTTTTTTTTTCTTTCTCTCTACCGAGGCAGATGACCGCCCACCAAGAGCCTGGTTCTGTTTGAGGTTTCTGCCTGTTAAAAGGTAGTTTTTCCTTGCCACTGTTGCCTGGCGCTTCCTCATGGTGGAATTGTTGGGTCTATACATAAAGAGTTGGCCTAGACTTGCTCTATATTTAAAAGTGCAATATAAATAACATTTATTTGAATAACACTCACCAGGGTGCAAATTTAGTAGAATAATCCACACCAATCAAGCCATTACCAGTCTCCTTGTATGTTGCAACTGCATCCTAGAAAACAGACAACATATATTTATTACACTTACAGTACATAGTACATCACAATATGTGTTTTGTTGTCATTTCATAAGCAACATAGTGCTTATTTCTAATGGAAGTTGTACTCACAGTGTCCAAGAGAAAGTGTTTGAGTCGGGATCAGTCAGAGGCTGTATTACAATAAAACAAGCAATGCATTTCAGCGTCACACTGAATTCATATATGTCAAAAACACTCCCACAAACACAGAATCATAAAAGCTTAATCATATACATGGAAATCAAGCCAGTGTGTTCGCACGCAGACACTTAATGAGGAAATCTGTGCTCAGCAGTCTGCCTATTGAATTCTGACTGTAGCAGCAGGATTTACTCAATCGAGGCAGTGCATAACATGAGCAATTTGTGCTTCCTATTTGCCAACAGCATGTAAAGTACTTTTACACAAAAGTCAATTTAATAAGCACATAAAATAAATGTACAGGAATTTGTCTCGGTGATACAGACACAGCGTCATTCCTGCAAATCCACAGAACACAAAGACACAAAGGGAAAGTATAAAATTTACTCTATGAATTAAAGCATTTGGTCTCTTCTGTAGGGATGGCTCCTTCCTACAGCCCTTGGGGGAGAGACTTTAGCTGTTCAGGGGTTGGGAACAGAGGCCTCACCCTGTTCTGGGTCTCTGCGGCCTTTCTGAACCGAGTGTACACATCAGGCAGCCTAACAAACCAGGAGGAAAGGTTACACGATATTCTAAGCACTTAACACTTCTTAATCTATACAGCTCTCATAAAATTGGCAGAATCAAAAACAGGATGTTTAAGCAGAACTTGGATGCTTTGTAGGCGAGCCACGTCCTCTCTTGCCTGCATATGTGATGAAAACCAGACAATGTCATATAGTAGTGCTTGATGAGGTTCGGCAACTACCTCCTCTGGCTTACCCCGTCTCACCATGAGGTTGCTGTCACACACACACACACAAAATATGTCACCATGCCAGGCAAGCTGCATCCTGGGTAGAGGGCTAGTGACTTCCCCCCTGCTGACTGGAAAGAAATTATGGGAACAGTGTGAGCGGCACCCATGTAAATGTAAACATAACCCCCATAAGCCCAGGTGTGTCCTGATCCTGTTACATCTGTATCAGCCAATTCCCAAAAAGCCGAGGACAAGGTCTGCGCAGGGTGTATGTGTAACAATAACATGAGTGTTGTAGCTAATTTGACGTTATGTCATGTGTGGTAAGCCGTGTATGTCATGTCGCTGGCACACCTGAGGTCATAGGCAGGTAATCAATCATTAACTAGATAGAGGAGTCACAGGTGAAGAGCAGTAGGGAATTAGGAAAGGGGGAGGCCACACAGTCTTTCAACCGTGCGAGGGTGTGTATTTGTCTGTTTTCAGGTTTTGATTCACTGTTAGCTTTTTGTTTGTCATACATCACAAGCTCGGTTTTTACATTTTCATTCACTGCACCCGGCCTTTTTGTAAATGCTTTCCAGAACATGTAATTAAATGAGACATTATTCTTTTGCACCAACACGCGTTGGAAAGGACTTCAAAGTCCCTCAAGTGGCATTTTTGTTGTTGTTCGATTTCCACTACAATGAGCTCATGACCACTTTTATACCTTGTAAATAGATTTTGGTGATTCTGTGCTATAACAAAGACAGTGCTGAACTGTGTAGAAAGTCAGCCCTGTAAATAAAGCAGTAGAAGACCCACCAACCCACCGGCTGTGGCCTTTCTGTGTGGAGTTTGCATGTTCATGGGATCTCTCGGGGTACTCCGGCATCCTCCCACAATCCAGAGACATGCTCACAGCTGATTCCGCTTTACCCATCAATTTACTCTTTCTAGTGCAAAATGCAAGAGGTATCAAATCCTAATGCAGAATGAAGTGTCAGTGCAGACTGAGGGAGGACAGAGAGAGACCAGAGAGTTATTGGTGATGGAAATATTGGTCTCAGTATTGCGATAACCATCATTAATGACAAAAACAAGGCCTATTTTAAAGTGAAATGAACATGAGGTGGAATCAGGTCACAAACACAAGAATTTAACTTGTAATTCAAAATATGCCCAGATGAGTTAGCTTTGCAATTCTTCTCGACAAACTATGAAATATGCATCATGTACACTCGGACATTTTAGCTGCCACTCACTGCTGATAGTACAGAACACAATGAAAAATGAATATTTGAATATATTCATTTAATAATACACCCAGCAGAGTAGAAAGTCGTCCAGGGTAATGTCATTACAAAACACAATAAAATCATCACACAGGGAAACAGTCTTAGACCTTGGATTTATTAAGTTAAATGTACAAAAGATCAATGACTTGATACATTTCATGTTTCAAGGCTTTGTCATTAAGACAAAACAAACTGTCCCAATCGAAAGCCTCCCAGCATTTTCATACTGCATTCCAGCTCTGAGAGACAATCATACATACTCCTGCCTAAATCACAGTACAATCTATAATGTAGCTATTTCATCAAATAGATTTGTATATAATGTAAAGAAATTTCATACAAAAAGTGCAGAACAATATGTATTTACAGTATAATCTTTTTATTTCCATATAAAAGAACTAAAGTAAATCCTGCATGTGCTCTCTACTGAACAGCTGCTCACCTTATTACGAAGCTTTCTGCTTTGGCAGTGAACATTTGTGTTTACAAGCAGATTCAGATAAGGCACTGACAAGGGTGAAAAAGATTTGATCATTCCTTAAGTGCCACTGTATTACACTACACCTCCAACATCGACCTCTCGTCTCTCGAGAGTTTCATCTCTCGTCTCACTTTGAACAATACAGCATTTAGCTCCGTCTTTCCAACTTGACCCTTTTTTTGGCAACTTGTAATATTATGCTTTATCTCACATGACATTACAGGTGCTGTCACGTGGTCATTAAGTGACCCATTCATATAGTGTGGGAAGCAAAGTAAAGGCATGGGGTGACTGGATTCATACTGAAGTTACAACAAGAAACGTAAATGAGACACTTACTTCAAGCTAACACATTAATGTGACCTCAATGCATCTGATTTGGTCTGTGCAGTCTACTGCGCACGAAGCTGCCATACATAGAAAAGGCTATAGTGCTCTGAGGTGACAAAACAATCCAACATGACTAATACTGCACATTAACTTTAGCCTAAAGTTGTTCAACGTTTCTGACTCAACGTTTCTTTGGCCACTTTCTCCTGTGGACCCAAGGCTCGCTGTGTGGGAAGCTGGAATGGAATGCACAGACCCCAACAGTAGTGTTGGTATTGCTTAATTGACATTGCACACTAAATGCAAAAGTTTGGTTCTTTTCTTTTTTTTCCTTTTCAAACTACACAATTGTCCTCATGAAATTATATTAAAAAAAATGCTTCACATAGAAAAATATCTCCTCAGTTGATTATCTTGCATGTTGGAAATGTTTCAATGCATGACATCAAATGTGCAATGTTGACAATCCTTCTAAACGGGCTTGTGAGTGCTATGAAAGTGGGGTGCGGCAACCCTCTAAGATGTTAAAAAAAAGAGACATTCTTACTTACAAATTCTTATTGTAAGGCGTTGAAGAAAATACATTTACGTGATTTAGGTGACGACTGAAAACTCATTTGCTAGGATGACTTTGTATTGCCTATCATATAAAAATATTTTACCATCTTAATTCTCACAGCTAACTAAGGCTGATGAGAAACTTACAGTACTATCAGATGTGATCAATGTCACCAGCCAATCACGATTACATGGTGTCTGGCCAAACCGAGACGCTGTTCGGCGGCAGTGAGCGAGTGCTTGAGACACCACTGCTCTCTAACTTGGGTCACTTTTCCTGCTCTTGTTAAAGGACAGCAGCCTGTAGCTCGTGAGACTGCTAAGTGCTTTCTCGTCAGCCCCCTCCTGGGGCAACACACTGCAAAGCCTCGGAGGACTCGGAGGTCTGGCAGCAGTCAACCGGGCCCCTCGGTGAAAAATCCGGGTTGAGCTAGTTGGTGAGAGATGCAGGGGTCCTGACAAGGCAGACACTGGTGATAGATGACAGGGCAGTGGAGTGATGCTGAGCCCTGGAGCCTGGTGACGGGGGGCCCTGGGGACGGGGCGGGCGCCAGACTGGAGGGGAGGTGCCGGGGCCATGGAGGCCTCGCAGGCAGGGGAGGGGAGGGGGGTCCGCGGGCCTCAGAAGCAGCCCTGGACGAATGGGTGGCTGAGCAGAACTTCTGCAGTGGGCCGCCACTTTTCCTCCACAAACACCTGCCGCAGGAAGTCCCTGCACGCGTCGGACACGCCCTCGGGAAGGATGGGCTTCGTAGGCTGGGTGGCAATCTTAAAAATGGCTGCCATGGCCTCGTATTCTGCCCACGGAGGTTTCTGGGTCAACATTTCCACAACAGTGCAGGCAACACTCCTGAGGACGAACAACATCCAGTTAGAGTTGGTTGATTGTCAGAACATCTAATTTAATCATACGGGCATCAAATATTACTTTACATGTAGTTGTTATATTTATATTATACTATATTTGATTTGCAACACTAACACCGTACAAATATGGCAATGCAATGCAACAACACCACCAACTTTAGTATCATAAATAGGCCCTGGCCCATTAACACTTGCCTAAATGAAAAGAAATGGACTTTTTTGGATTGTTGTACCGTTGTTAGAAAAGGATTTATTACACTGTTGGGAGTGCCAGCATGCTTCGAAGGTAGGATGACACCGTATCTTTAAAGGCATCAGTTGTATACTCTGCCGTGCATTCTAAATCATTTAATTTATAGCAGGATATTCTTTTTGAAGAGTCCAATATATCAATGTGTTACACATTTATTTTCATAGCGGCAGCAGGCCATTGTAATTTCCCACAGTGCTGGCATCCCACAAGTGGAAGAGTGAGGAGTAGGAAGTTGAACACTGCTTCACGTTGTTTGACACAGTTCAATCTCACAAAATGGACCATTGTAAGCTTCCAGTAAGAAAACCACGTCAGTCTCCATATTTGGATTGGATTATGTCAATGAACGGAGCATGAAAGTAATTTGGTCATTTGTAGGTTTTCAAATTAACTGAAGGATAAAATGCTCTTTTGGGGGTTTAGAATAACTCTCCTATGCCACAGGCTTTAAATTCTTTGAATCTTGAGAATGTAAAAAAAAAAACAAGGTATTATCACAAAGTGCTTTCAAAGTTTTGGAGATACATTGTTTCCACTGGACAGCAACAAAATGTAGTATTTTCTGCAGGGATATTGCTTTTTTTAAATATTGTACCGGTGTTCATGCTGATGTATTCACTCCTGCCTCGTACTCCTAACACAAGTTAATATTTCTGTTTTTCATCCAAATTTAAGATGGCATTCATGCTATATGTATTTGACCAATGTAACTTCTCTTTGCTTACATATAATACATACCACCACCACCAACAACAACAATTAAACAAAGTGTTTCAACAATTTATTGTTTTACCACCCATGACATCAGGTCACTTCATTGCTTTCACTGGGGAAGTATTTTTGTGCTTGCAATATATTTTTGTGCCGCAACCGTCTAATAACCCCTTTGGGCCTCATCTTACCATACGTCAGCTTTGCGGCCATATCCCTCCCCATTGATGACTTCAGGGCTCATCCAGTAGGGGGTGCCAGTGACGGACTTGATTCCTGTACCAGACATGCAGATGGTCTGGATACGTTTGCTGGCTCCGAAGTCTCCCAGCTTCACGTTCCCTGATGAGTCTCTCAGGATGTTAGCACCTGGTGGAACCAAGCAAAATGAGCTCAGAGTTATTCAAGAGTCTCTCGAGGACTGTCTACGTCCTTTAAGGGATACTTTGACAGTTTGGCGGTTCAATTAATGTAGTCGGCCGTTACAGTTAACTACAGTGTCCCTGCCAGAACTTCAACTGACTGAGCAACCTGAGGGGAAAGGTAAACTCTCCCTCTGGCTTGACAAGTCTGGCAGACTTATTTCTGAAATGTCAACGTATACGTTTTAGAAATCTGTATATAAATAATGCACTGAATCAGCTCCACAAACGCATCGCTTTTCCCACATTTGGGAAATGCCTCGTTGGATTATACAAATCAGAAAATGAAATACTGAATCAACCATCTACTCCATGTGGACTGAATCCCAAACACCCTCCCTCCTCCTCCTTTAGTAAGTTTCCTACATGTAGCTGTGTCTATTCCATTTCCTTCAGGCGCTCCACTTGTTTGATCAGTGACTAATGTCCACCACTCACTCACTCTCCACACCCACTGTAGGATGGAGGGCTGCAGAGAGGAGATTGAGAGACTAAAACTGTGACCTTTACTCTTAACTTCTTTAACCTGTTTCCACTGCCTGTACATTTCTTGTCGGGATGTGAAACCAATAAATCACGTTAACTCTTGTTTAAGCCTTTTTTTGGGGGGGGGGCCTCTTGGAACATTAAATCCACAGAAACTTTATAGTCTAATGTCATGGCTGCGATGCCAAGCTCTAGCCCATAAAAACGCCTGTGCTGACAGCTCTTTTACTGCATACAGAAGAGCTCTTGTGCGGCGAGATGAGCACACACACCGTATAATACACATGAAGAGCATTTCTAAGTGGAAAATCCCACCCACATATACTCTCATAGAGGATGTGTCCTGTGAGATCCACTATCTATTTTCCCCACCAGACGGTACATTTCCCTCTTCTTGGCCGCGGCTGAACGAAGCAGTGACTCCCAAAGCTGCGGGCAGCCAAACTAAAGCCCTTCCATCTGACGTTGAACATTTTTAGGCTGGCCAATTTCACCAGCATGGAGCCTAATATATCTCAAAGGGGAGTTCAAAATAGCACATTCTTTTTCCAGGCTCCTTCTGTAGACGGTGAATAATCAAATGAGGAAATGTCAACCGGAATAAAATGAATGAATCTGTAGTGTTCTGCTGCAATGTGGACTATAAAGATTTGCTGTTTACACACTGTCAGCTAAGTCTTTGTCTCAAGTGTGGGTGGGTGTTCACTGGTTACAAATCCAATTTAAAAATCCTATCCTGACCTTTGCTAGCTTGCTGTTTTTGTTACCTTTGATGTCTCTGTGTACAATCATGTTGCTGTGCAGGTAGGAGACTCCTTGGAGGATCTGTCTGGAGTATCTCCTCGTCACTTTCTCTGTCAGGGCCCCATAGGCCTTTAGCTGGTCCTTTATTGAGCCCTGGAGAGAAAAGATGAGAGAAGTGAAAAAAGTGAAAAAAAAAAACCAGAAAGGCAGCGAGAGAATGAGTGGAACTCAGGTTGAAAATGCATTTATGATCTCAATATTGGCCGTAGTGTAACAAACTACAGAAGATCTGCGTTATGGATAAAAAGTAATTAAGTCTCACATATAACAATTTTAAGGAAAATGTGGCTGCACACTTGCAATAACATCTCCAGCTGAAGCGGATTTATTTTGTTTTACTGTGAAAGCCACCTTGGAGCCAATTTTCAAGTACAAAAACAAAGTATATAAACATACAACGTGCCGGATGAAATCCGCTATATTTTGAATCCAAGCACCTTCGATGCTTGGATTCAGTTCCTGTTTTCAGTTCCTCGTGGGGGAAATCGCAGGAGCAAAGACCCGATATAGTTACACCTTTGACATGGTTTTGGGACTCTGGCAGCGAGGACAAACCCTGTCCCTCTTCACTCTCAGCTGTCAACAAGGTACCTCAACAGCTCGCTGGCTCTTAGAGGCAAAAGTGTTATCGGTCAGCCACAGCAGTGCAGCCGTGCCGAGCAGTCACACACAAAACTTGGCTTTGTCACCTTGTCTCTTTCCTCTTGCCAGCAAACTCCAGTGAAACATAAACATTTCCAATTTCCAGACAATGTGTGACTAAGACGCTCAACATAACTCAGGAAGAAAATAGCCTAGGAAATATTAAAAACAGGCGCAGGGACAGGGTCCACACACAGGCGACAGCAGCTCATTAAGGCGCTCATTTAGTGAGAAAACGATCTCATAAACTGAGCTGTTCTGCTGACATCAACCACCGAGGACGCATTTGTTGACAGCTGGTGACATTTCAAAATAGTTTTTTAGCAGATGTGGCTGGTATGCGTTTGATTTGAAGTTCATCTTAAAAGCGTCTGTGCGCCTACATCTGGAGCCAAAACAAATCAAAATACGACGTTCTCATACGTTATGCGTTACTGTATCTGGATCAAACCGTCAGTGCTGCTGCCTCGCTGTTTGTGCCACAAGTATAAATATATTCAAGTGAAATGCCCTGCAGAATACGCACCCCGGGCATAAACTCAACAAAAATGGTGAGTTTCTTCTGTTCAAGGTCCCGGAGACAACCATAGTACTGGACAATGCGCTCGTGACGCAGATTCTTCAGCAGCTGAATCTCACACTCCAGAGCGTTCACCTCCTACAGAGAAAATGGGTTTGAATTAGGAAGCCATGTGCAGTTCAAATAGAAAGCATATCTTAAACCCTAAAATACATGCAGTCAGTGACTTATTGTGTTCTCTCTCACCTTGCTGGTATCTTGACAGTCAGGGTCAAAGGGCACCTGCTTGGCAGCCAGCTCACGGCCTGTGTCGGCGTCATAACAGAGGTAAACCTCCCCGAATGCCCCACGGCCCAGGAGCTTTCCTTGTCGCCAGTTGACTGGAGCCCGCGGTGCTGTAGAAACACAACACCAGATGATGAAATCCCACCAATAATTCGTTTTGTTGCCAAGCCACCAGAGGCAGACAGATCGACCGTGATATACTGATCTGAGCAAACACTAAACACTCAAGCATGCGTCTAAATCCACCGCAAGACCCGTCGTCAAATCCACCGCAGCAGGGTGATTAAATAATTCCCCCCACAGACCCTCTCAGATGGGGAAAACCATTATACGCGAGTCAAACCGTGCTCAAAACTTAGTGAGAGCATGTCAACAACTCTCATCTTCATAGGCCCAGACTCCGAGACTTTGTTTTGGTATTAACAGGCTATTTTGTGGCCGGGTTAGACAGTTTGGTCGTGTGTGGGTGAGAAGAACACTGGAGACTGACATGTAAACCTCAGACGGCTGAGAGCTGAGCTTTCGTTTCATGACAAAGACTACTTCTGGGCAACGCAAACTGTGGCCTGAATGAGGACAGATGTGAGCCTGTGACATGGATGATGAGAGGGGAATTCTGCCAGCTGTGATATGCAGTATTATGTACATTATTTCTACTCCCTCCCACTAAGAATTAAAAACATGTTTCGCAGAGTATTTACTGGAAAAGAGATTATCCTGGTTTTGTTTCTATCAATAATGGCATAACACATTTCAAATCACACTGTTATGCATCAAGTTTAGATGTAAATCCATTTGCCTTGCTTTCTATGTGGGGTTTTTTTTGTGACTTATATTTTACGGCGCTCCCAGGACGGCTTTCGACAAGGGCCGGGTATCATTTAAGCATTTTCGATGTTGCATGTTGATAGGATACCTTCGTTTCGGTACTGATACCATGCCATATCAGAGCCCGACTTCTCTAAATGTTCTATTTTCACTTCACATAAAAGCCAAAGTGCTCAAATGTTAATTCTGTCTAAAAACAAGCTTCCATACAAGAACTTTGCCTGAGTAAAAGTAGTATTTACCTGGCAAAATTTTGATTTACAATCTGAAATGATCTGACCAGAGAATCAGTAAAGATTATGAATCTGACCAACCATTCGATGCCAGCTTTCAGGGAGTGACAGGTTTTGATTTGAACCAAAAAGATAGATAGGAGTGAAAATGTGGCAATACAGGTTTATAGTCCTGAAGAAAAAGGCACTGAGGTTTGAAACCCTGCCCTACAAGCAAAAGAAAAACAAGCCTGAACTTTCTTCATTCCTGTCTGGGTTTATCAAGAGAGAGTTTATTTGTCTCATTATCCACAGGAACCAGACTGATACAACATCAATCAACAACAAAGAGCCAGAAATTCCATTTGTTTAAGGCGGTTTATGTGTTTGGGGTGAGATTTTCCTTTAGTGCTTCTCTGTCCCTTCCTTTCAAAAGTTCTAAGATTTGAGGGGCACTACTTACACTTGCCGGTACCACGCTGGCAGCTTTTGTCAGCGTTGCGGCCCAGAGAGCGCAGGTCACTGTACTGCAGCGTACTGTCTCCATTATAACTGCGTGTGCGACTGGAAGGAACCAGCTGAAACAGGTTCTCCTGCGGCATGAAGCTGCGTGGAAGTGTCCTGCGACCTGAAAACACACAAGTATAAAAAGAAAATAGACACATTAATGACTTTACACACACACAGAGGCCACTGCATCTTTTGTTTGTCCTGCGAACAATTTCCACACGGTTTAAACACAGTTACTTTACAGGTGTTGTGCATAAAGTGAGCTCTTGGCCAAGACTCTTAGGGCCAGCCAGAGCACAGTGCCTCTCGCCACTCGGTCCCACTTCCCCTCAGACAGGAAGCTGGGCGCTGTGTTTTTATACAAGTTCGGGTTCACCGCAGGGAAATGTAAATCATTGCTAGCCAAGGTTAGCCTCTGAGTAAGCAATTACAAGCAGCTGCCAGGAACTGCGAGCCAGCACTTCATGTACCAAATCTACACAGGGTGCAAAAAATGCCTAAAACAAATATTTTATCTGGAAGTGAAAAGATGTGATAGATACGTGAGGAGGCACTGTAAAGACAGATTTAAACTGGTAGTGGTGTGCATCGGCCTGTGTTGTCCTGCACACATAGTAACATATTGTGTGTTTAATCTGTGCAATAATAGTGTTATTGTTATTGTTCTAGCAAAGCTGGATTCTTACGGTCGCCATAATCCTTGGGCAACTGGAACTGGCGAGGGAAAGTCCCTCCTTTCCCATGGCGACCTGAAGAGGGAGCAAAGAGGAAGAAACAAGAAGCCTCACATTACAACTGAATTCTGGTTTTACAGTCACAGTACTCCTCAATGTACAGTTTTGTGGTCTCAAGTTCCACGATGGAGATTGAATTGCTTGGAGCTAGTCACAAACACAAAACACAGTGACGCCTAATAAGAATAATAAGAGTTTCGCTGTTCACATCTGACAAGACGCTATATTATGTTGGCTCGTCTCGGCATGTCAAACCAAAGCCATGGATAAAAAGCGGAGGAATGGAAGACGGCTTTTCACACGCCGAACAGAGCTGTTCGCCTCGCTGCATGCACGAGAGAAACTGAAAACAGCTCACGTGTGCTAGCTTAGCCTTAGCTCTGAACCCAGTGGAGCAGTAACTAAAGGCAGGTGGGGAGCACTGCTGACGCAGGCAAGCACTGACACTCACTCACTCTCTCTCACACACACACACACACACACACACACTGAATGGAGAGCAGCAGAGCCACTTGCAATTGAAAGCAGCTGTTCCGTCAGATGACTGCCTCCCCTCGTGCTGTTTTTGTGGCTGTATCCCACGGAGACGGGAGTTATTTTTTGTGTTTGGCAGCTCGGGATGGAGAGGAAAAATCTACTCACAGGGAATGGTAAACAAATACTGTAGCCCTCAGCAGGAAGGGCCACACAGCTTTACATCTGGGAGGGAGGGGAGTGTGTGTGTGTGCGTGCGTGCAGGCCCATGCATGCATGCCCAGTTCTTAAAGTACTGCTGCAGCTATATGAAGCTCCCATACTCCCAGTCTGTGCACGCAATGTGCAGCACCGCCTTTTTTTTTTTATTAAAAAAATTTACAGCCGGGGGGGTGGTGTGGACAAAAAAAAACGACCAGATTG
>JAVQJF010025931.1:0-11671 GCA_036023855.1 Gadopsis marmoratus | reverse complement strand
TCACTGCGCTCCCAGAATGCAGGGCTCCTTGTGGTTCCTAGAGTCTCTAAAGGTAGAATGGGAGCCAGAGCCTTCAGCTACCAAGCTCCTCTCCTGTGGAACCAGCTTCCAGTCTGTGTACAGGAGACAGACTCCTCACATTTAAGAGTAGGCTTAAGACTTTCCGCTTTGATAATAATAATAATACTCCTTTATGAGTCCCTCAATGGGGAAATTACAGATACGAGGCAGCCCCTCATGCGGGGCCAAGGGGCAACTTTAGAACTCAATCGAAAGCAAACCGTTATGTAGCATTCCGTTAGTCTTTGCCTGTTGTGTTTCCTGTTTTAATTTTGGAAATTAACCTTTCCTGTTATTTCAGCTCTTGCTCTCATGTTTCTCCCACACCTGATTATCCACATCTGCATCCACTCACCCCTGGTCCCCTGGTTGTGCCTTCATCCAATCCATTTTATACTCCCCTGGTGTCACTGATGCCCTGGCAGCTTGTCTTTGTTCTCCCTAGTGTGTTTATCGCTTTCCAGCATTTCTAGTGATAGTTTCCTTGTTTTGTTGGACTTAGACCTGTTCTCTGGTTGTTGGATTTTTGCCCACTCACTGCCTGGATTTGTTTGCTTATTGGACTGATATGTATATATAATGTATGCCTGATTTCTAAGTAAAAATTGTGCCTTTTTGAATCTTACCTTGTTTTGTCTTTCTCTGCGCCTGATTCTCTGCTCTGCTCAGAACCGTTACAGCTCATTTACACATCTAGCAGTTATGTAGCAACATTATGATTCACGACGACATGAGGGTGGTGAGAGTGAACCAAAACATAAAAAATCATATTATTAGGCTCTTACCTCTACGATCACTGCGATTTACCTTCACTCCTTTTTCACCATCATGCTGAAATAAACCTCTGTGACTGTTTAAGCTGATCAGGTATCGTTTTCTGCTTTCTTGGGTCACTATTTGCATATACATATGGTCTTGCAAAGTAATACCATCTATTATGCTGATGCAGGTGTTTCTTCCACGAGCACCGTCATTGTAAATTTAAGTTAAGCCGCATTATGGTGGTTATGTACAGATTGTCTCTCCCAAAGAGCCTTGCATTTTTTTAATTGAAAAATAGTACAAAACAAGATAAAGACATTTATTTATTTACTCTTAGTTAAATGGACTGTCAATATGTTTGTTAGTGAAAGGAAGAAAGAAAATGGAAGAATGCTTCTTTACTGTTTAAGTGGGCCATTTCCTGCTTTATGGACAGCTAATCCAGCAGGCAGCAAGATGCAAGGTTAACAAACATGTCACGGACTGTCACTGAGGCAGGACGCGAACACACGATCCGGAGACAACAGGTAAGATCAAAGAAGGGTTTAATGTTTCGTCAAGCAAGGGTTCGGTACACAGGCAGGCGATCAGACAGCGGTACAGACAGGGAGAGGCAGAAGGCGAGAACAAAACCAGAACGCAGACAGGACAGAGACCACACAGACAGAGGATAACAAGAACGAACTGGCAACGGGAAATGGACAGACAACAGGGTTAAATACAGACAGTGTGATGAGAGATTGATGACAGGTGGGTCTCAGCTGTGGCAAGAGACTAATTGAGGTCTGGAAAGGGAGTCCAGGCCTACCGGCGTGCACGGGGCGTGACAAAACAGGTGCCTAACTGTACCATACAAGCCATGGACCAACAACGTTTTGTTAGCAGTGGTATTAGAGAATCAATAATTGAAACCAATGTTGTCATTTGCAGGTAAGGAAGGAAAGGAAAATAACAGAACAGCAGGAGCAGCACTGACAGAGTCAGAGGTCATCACAGTGACACAATCACAATAAATGACCTGTGAACAAATGGAGCTGAATATTTAATTGAATGAACAATTGATCGATTAATGAAAAATGTATTTATTTTAAAGCAATATATAATAATAAAGACTATTGCTTTGTGTAATAAAAGCTCTATGTAGGCAGAGGTGATTTAAAAGTGTGTTGTCAATAATATCAGGGCTCCTGCTTCGAGAAATACCGTATATCAATGGGGTGTGACCTTGTATTTGTGAGTCGGTGTGTGTGTGTGTGTGTTTGTATGTGATTAAAAGGGCTCTTCAGTCTAATCTCATTATATCCTCAAATATTCAAGCCACTGGGTTTTAGATTATTAGTAGTGATTCTGCCTCGCGCATTGTTTCTATGTGTTTGCATGAGTGCCTGTGCAGATGTTAGGGCGTGCACTATTGTGTGTGTTTGAAAGTATGTAAGAGAGACAGACTTTATAACCCTGACAAATTCATTGTTTTCATCTGTGCCTACAATCAAAGGTCCTTTGATTGAAGAGGGTAGTATGTGTATGTGTTTATATATATATATAAATATATATACATGTGTGTGTGTTTGTGTGTATTTTGCATTCATGATTGTGGGGGGCTGTAAGTGTAAGTGGGTTATGACAATTGCTTAGTAGATGTGTGTGTTTGAACATGAACATACAGTGTGTGTGTGTGTGTGTCTGTGTGTGTGTGTGTGCGTGTGCACAAACCTATGTACAGTGTATTCACATTTCCGTATGCAGGCACTTTTCCCTGCAATTATTTCCGCATTTCCTGTAAAGTAATTTGTCAGGCCCCAAAGAGAACAGACTGGTTGAGCAGATGTGCAGGAAACACCAACATTTCCATAATTACCTACAGAAAAAACATTCCCTGCAAAAATCAATTTACCCCTCTAACAAATGCACTCGTAAAGCGACTAAGACAAACACAATGCGCTGCGGGAAGTGGCTGTATCTCACCTCAGTTAAACGGCTACATGTTCCACTGCAGTACCAAACTAGTGCACAAATGAAATTCTTCTCATGCAATTTCATTCTTTAAAGTAATACTCCATAGAATCTTTATTTAATAAATTCCTTTCTGCAACTCTGCATCACTAAGACACCATGCAGTAGTTATTAAGTCTATAACCACCTTTCAACAGATCCAGACTGAAGCATCAGGTGGTTAAGATGAACAATTTTGTACAGACATTCTACCCACAGGATGATTTTGGTGATCCTTTGGCGAAAGGCACCATGAGAATTATAATTTGTGTTGTTTAATGGATCTATTTAATATTGATATCCATGGTGCCCAGAGGAAAAATCCTAATAATTAATCCAGATCCTTTGGTGATCCCCCACCTTTTTCTTTTTCTGGAGTTTTTACTTATCCTGTAAAATATCAACATCAACTAGATGGATTCGCACAAACCTTTGTACAGGCATTCACGGTTCCCAGAAAGTGTATCCTAACTTGTACCCTAGTGCCACCATGAGAATAACATTTATGGTTTCCAAAAAACAAGAAAGGCAAAAAACAACCAGAATTTTACATTTTATTGTTTATCAGGTGATTATCACCATGTGATTAACTTAGCTTAGCATTAAGAGTGAAAGCAGGGGGAATCAGCCAGCCTAAGGTAAATAAATCTGCCTTAAACAACTCTAAAGCACACTAACTAACTAATCACTACATTACATATTGTTTGTTGGAGCTGTTCATAAACCTAATGTAAAAATTACAATTTATGGTTTTTGCTGAGAATAGCGTGCCGGAAAACAATATATTTGACAGGGCCCATTGACTTCCTAGAGTATTGTCCTCATTGTGAGTTTTCCAGTTTATTGACAGATTAAACCAAAAAAAATATAAAGTGTTAGTAACATGTTTATATTTATGCGATATAAAGTGTTTTTTCACTTTCAGACAAAGAAAGGCTAACTGTTTCCACCTGCTTCCAGTCTTTATGCTAAGCTAGGGTAATAGCCTGCTGGCCCTAGCTTCATATTAATGTCCTGCGATGAGAGGGGTATCAATCTTCTCATCTAACTCCTGGCATGAAAGCAAATGAGCATACTTCCAAAAATATCCTTCCTCTGACACAACCTATACATTTTTACTAAAGATGCAATAATTTGACCACAAACATAAAAGCTTGCAGGTTTGCTGGCACAGGAAGAAATACCAAACATATTAATCCAAATTAAAGCATGATTAACTAGCTTGATTATTTTTTTTCCTTATATAATTATTAATGTAACCATTAAGTTGTATTTTCTGGTCATTTTACCTCCCTGCATGATGGCCAAGATGGTGTCTGCAAGACTTCCACACTGCCAGGAATTTATTTCTATTCGAAAAATGCTAAATACCTTGGCATTTTCTTTTATTTATTAATTTCACAAGAGGATGTGACCTTGGTGTCCTTAATGGAAACTACAGCCCTGCACTGACACAAAGCATTCATAAATTAGATTTTAAAACTTCCTGTCCTGATTGAAAAACCTTTTCTGAAGTACTTTCATGAAGGGTATCTACAGTAGCTCCTAGTTTAATTGAATGTGTTGACTAAAAGGATTTTCATTGTTGGCTCAAGACATTCGGCAGAAATATTTTCTTGTGTAGCACCTTGACAGAATATGTACTCGTCAACTTGTTGAATGTGCTTATTATTTGGAATTAAATGTTCTTTTTCTTATTGTTTGAAACAGGAGAGACATGTGTAGTCCCCCTATGAATGTTTTTATGAACTGACTCGGGGGGGATAGAGCCAAAGGCAGTGACTGGATCTCATCCTATTAGAAGAATACTGTGTTTTCCTTAAGTGTCAAAGCACTAATAGCCTCTCTCTGAATAATAGTTCTATTCATTTTTCAACACCATTTTTTTTTTATTTGAGACCTTGTACTTTTCTATTGTTAAACATAAAGTATGAAATGTCAGCTAACATGAAGTAGGTTCTAATCCAAGAAAAAATTTGTTGAATGGATCAGTTCTTATCAGTGCACAAGGTAAACCAAATGATCTTTGCCAACCTGGCACTACGATGTCCCCCTGAATCACATCTTGCATCATCTTAAGTTTGCATGAAACAAACAGCAAAAGTGCTCGTCAGCCAATAAAAGCCAATAAAGAGAATTACTGGATAGAGTTCATGGAGGCACCCAGTGTAGCAGGTTCTGTGTAAGGTTCTGAGTTGTAGACACGTGGGGGAAGGACCCAAACGCAGACGACTCGGGTGAAGTGGGGATGGTGACAGATTTATTGCAACAAAAAGACACTTACAGGCAGGCAAGTGGCATGAAAGTCCAAGGCTGGAAACAAAAGAACACAAGAAAAGTCCACGGGGGCAAGAAGTCCAACGAGATAAATCCAAGGGAAACAGGAAGGGCAAAACAACAAAGGCAAGCAAACACTGACAGATACAGCCAAGGGAACTGGGCAGAGGCAAACAACGCAGATTAGCAAAGACTGGACTGAACACAAGTACAACCATGGGAAACATTTGCAAGAACAATGAACCAACAAGAGACCAGGGCAAAACATGACACATAAACACACACAAGACTAACGAGAGGATGAGGCACGGGTGACCACAAGAGATCAGGTGAAGAGAAGCAACTCAAGAGGGAAAACTAACAAGCACAGGAAACACAACCAAATAAGGTGGGGAACGCACATGGGAAGGAAACACTAGAATCAAACAGGAAACACAGACAGTCCACGGAACATGACAAAAAGATTCAAACTAAAACACGAAACACGGCACAGAAGACCACAGAACATGATACTATGCCCCACCTTCAAGTGTAGCCATTCAAAATAGATGTTCAATTGTAGTTAATGTGGTGCATCATTACGTCTGTTAGAGGTGTTTCATATCATATCATTCATAATACCTGCTTAATGTTTATGTGACAACAATATAAAATTGTCATATCATGATATCCGTGTTATTGTTATGTGTTGACGTATTTCCATCAAGATTAGATAAATGGTAAATGGACTCCACTTATATAGCATGTAGGTGTGCAGCTAGTGATGTTCCAATTCAATCTGCTGGATCGGTCTACATTTAAGTTTCCACTATCGGCTACTTTAATTTTATCACAGCGAACTACCAGCTTATTTGTCAGTGCTACAGGAATTTGGGGAAAAGAGATCTCTGGTATTGGATTGGTACTCCATATCATCTGATACCCTGAGTCGCGGTATCGGAAATGGTATCCATCGGTAAGCATATCTGCAAGAGCAAGTAATGTTGCTGCCGCCTCTGCTGCTGTGTACCCAAAATCTGAATTTTGGTAGCGTGGAAGTCATTTGGTTATAACATTAAAAGGTGTGCATTTTGTGTTTTGCAAAACACTATTCCAGTTGAAACTGTTGAGTAAGAAGGCAATATAAAATCCACCAAAACATTTTTCAAAGTTGGCACTCTTAAATATGTTTGAGAAATCTTATGATAATAAGATAATAAGATAAGATAATAAGATAATAACTACATTATTATCTGCAGACGACTATGCCTGAACCACATGTATGTTGTTCAGGCATAGTTAATGATAAATATATAATTAATAAATACATAATTAATGATAAAGTATTAGTTTCACTCATTTATCATAACATTTGTATTTTATCAAATAGTGTTATAAGCATATGATATCATCATTATATAGTAATATTCTTCAAAGACAATTTTGCCCACCCCTTAACTTCATAATATCACAGAAGGTGGTAACAATATTGTATATCCTGCTATAACACTGCAATTTCCCAACCTGAGGGACTAATAAAGGATTATCTTATTTTATCTTATGCACAAAGCCAAGAAATCAATGGAAAACTGTTGAATTTAGCAGGAACCGTTATGGTTTTGTACTAATGTCATAACATGGTCTGTGAAAGATTTTCCGCACACAGGGGACAAGACCAGTTGTCACTTGGTCCAAATCTCAGAAATGTCAAAATTGGGAAATAGGTATTTTTCTCTGCAGGAGGCTGATAATATATGAAAGTAGAGGCACCACGTAGAGCATGTACAGACTGTCATCTTAGCTTACTGTACCACAGACCTCAAAATGGGTTTAGATTTATAATGATTAAACTAACAAAGTGGATCTGACACAGGCACCTTCTAGGATAGCCAAGGTCACTGTGTCAGAGAGGTGCAGAAATATTTCTTCATTCACAGGGCTGAAAGTAGTATGAGTTTTATATGACTGGATGTAATTAGAGTATTATAAGCCAAATGCAGTTGTTGCTGCAGCAATAGCATGCCTGAAGAAAGGCTAGTCTATCAGAAATGCTGATGTTGATTGTGATTATTTGTCTCCTTAATAACAATACCCTAAATTGCAATCATGTTGACTGCCTTTCAAATGGCTTAAACTAAAGCATACTGTCCACAATCCAAATACATCTGGATGTCAAATCCATAAGCACGCACGCATTAAAATCTTGCCTTTTCATCTATTTGAATAAATACCCTTTGAGCTCTTCACCATAGGTGAATTAGAACACCTCCTGATGTAAAAAAGCAATTATATAAAACCGCATGAACTTAACAAGGAAGTGACAAGGGCTGCCACGTGCCCTGTGGCTCCATATTTGTCCCTATGTTGGTCTCTGTCTTCTACTATATACTGTATATAATGAACAGAAGGTGGCATCTGTATAATTATGCACCGTTTTACCACTGTAATATATTTAAATCTTTTCATGACCTATACTTTGACCTGTGTTTTCCAGGAACTGCAATATATTGTAAATGGATGTATAAATTGATGATGATAAAGTGTAATAAGATTGTTATTGTTACAGCCAATAAGAGTTTTATTACCAATTACTTAACACTGTGCAGTATCTTCATTTGGTGGTGATGCTTTCCTATATATCAAAATGGTTATACACTACATAATGATTTTTGTATGTGTGTACTAGAAGCTTATTATAAAAACTGGGGGTGAGGAGGGGGCACATTCACAAACAAGCTTGTCTGTTGGTTTGGTAAGAGCTTGGAGCCTAACATGTGTCACATAGATGTTTGCATATTAATACTTTTAAATTGCAGGGTTCAGTGCAAGTTCAAACATGTACAAATGCTGTTCCAGTCTGAAAGTCACCTCTTACAACATGCCCACAACATGTTTCAGCGCCAGCACCCACACTTAAATTGACACTTCAATTTCACTCAGCGCTTACATTTAAACTTCTCTCAGCATTCCATTGTAACTTATTTCAGGACTGCCACCACAGCTATGACAAGAGTTTCAGTATTTCAACCATGTTTCAACTGCTAATTTTGTACTCTCAATCACATTTAAATTTCCATTTACATTCTAAAAATTTGCATTTTGCCTTTTCCAGTTTTCAAAAGGATGGATGGTCCAATCATGTTTTTTTTCTACATAATAAGAGTTGCTCAGTGTATACTTTTATAGTCAGTCTAGATTACATTCAATAAGGCAATTTTCTGATGGTTTGATTACAGAATAACTGCTTTAAGAAAATACAACCTGCACCAGAGGTTTCCTACGACGTTTTCCTATAATATTTTGTAGAGTACCCCATAGTACGTACAATATCTGGATGAAAACAGGATCCCAATGTGGATCTCACAAATCCTATTCAATGTCATATTTCCTTTGAGCATAACAACATTATCAACTCATGCATGTGTTCCCATTGAAAAAAAAAGTCTTGACTTGAGGACATTCTGAAATTGAGAGTGTGTTCTGTCACTGTAATCTAAGGAACTGATCTCAAAAGTACACTTTGTTTTCTCTATTCACTTCCCCTCCTCCTGCTCCTCTTCACCCTCCTCTTTTTTACTTCCAAAGAGGAAACTAGGCTAATCGGCAGAGTACTTTGAGGTCGCAAAATCACAATGTTAGCCAACATAATAAGCATTCAGAATGAAAATTAGGAAATGAAGCAAGGAATGCTAAAATCTGGCCCTCAAAACTTCCATCCTTCTGCTCTTTCCAGCCATCCATCTTCTCTTTTCATGCTTCAGCCTTTCCCTTGTCTCTCCCTTGTTCTTTTGTTTTAGAGAAAACTGGGCTAATCTCCTGACTCTGTGGGCCGAGGCAATTGGCCACCAGCCCCAATTCTCATCAAGGACACTGTTACACACTATGTGTTTGCTTACGTCTGCCTTTTTTATCTTTTATTCATCTTTGAACAAACAAGACATATGACACGCATGACACACATGTACACGCGCACGTGTGATTTATTGTTTCAGATAGAAGGTTGGTGTTTTGCTTCCTACACAGGGTGTTTATACGTATATACACAACCATTTCTGCACAGTGGTAAAAAGCCTATTATTATTATTATTATTATTTTACATTAAAAAAAAACATACTGATACATTTAACAAAGAATCTGTGGTTTACAAAGTTTATCATTTTAAACTCTGTATAATATTCCTGTCAGGTCCATATGACGACCTGGAACATATACAATTCAGTTACATAATGTCAATATAATTCAAAATATAATATGTAAATATTCCTAGAGTTGCTGATGATATTTTTATATGTGGTTATATTAATTCGCTTCATCTAACATTATCATAGTTTTAATTTATCATGTTTTAATTTTATTGTATGTAATGTCTGCCCTGTTAAGTCAAATGTTTCAGCTTACATCCACCTGTTCTCCCATCATCTCATTAATCTGGGTATACACACCTCTCAGCACTAGTCATCTTTTCTTTTATACCTTGTAGCTGTAGCCTTACAGGCTTTTCCAAGGGCTTTACAATGTCATATATATATCGTTAACATTGCTTTACATAAAGTACTCACTGCTTGAGTGGTGCCTCAAGCAGTTGGTCTCTGTCCTCCAAACTTTGGATGGAAACAAATTGCGTGCACCTGCAATGCTCAGGCTATCCTCTGTTTCTTCCAATGGTAAAACCCACACATTACAGTACAGATTAATTTCAAATTGGATTACCTTTGGATCTATGCCCTGAGTAGACAAAAACATCAACATTTCATGTTCAATGTTTTTGCCATATTATTATCAAAATCATCCGGAACCGTGGCTAGTTTTTGATTTTGTGGTATTCTCTGGAATCTCTGCTCATGTGATTTGCTGCTTTTGAAATGTGATGATGAAGGATTCAGCTCTGACACTGCTTTCTTCTTGTACACACTGTCCCAACCCCCTATGTGTTTACACAAATTGGATTTTCATAGTTTACCAGATAAAGTGGACTTTTAACCACCAATCCACCGCAAGTCTCCCTATCAGTTGGTCTTACCGTTAACAGCAGACCATTAGCTTATTTTGACAACCAGCCTGCCTGCTCCAATTTGTTTTTTTGTGTGTTGCAATGTGATATGTCTATTAAATGATGTACCATTAAACTTCCATTTAATGCAGTGTATCAAATAACAGCGTGTCTCTTATAATCACAAGGAAAATGGAATGTTTTGGCAGCTACAGTATGTCAACTGTTTGAGCTCCAAAAATATACCGAAATATACCGAGTCAAATTGTATTTTATCTGCCTGTCATAGATACACCATGCAAGACAGCCAGCTGTCTTCTGAAATTAATGCCTGTTTTTGTTAAGCATTGGATGACCTTCATTTTCAAAAGAAATAACAACCTGGCCGATTAATTGAAGTTATATGGTGGGTTGTGGACTGTAACAGAGACAAGCTTTTGATTCATGGCATAAATGAGGCCATCGTGACCACTTTTAGCTTAATTTCACATTTTGTGTTGTGATACCGCAACACACTGTTCATTGTTCAGACTGATTCCTTGAAGGATTAGATTTTTTACAAAGCATTTAAAATCACATCAGCTGTCAGATATATAATTTGCTTTCTCGCAAATCCCTCTGAGAAAGTCACAAATCTGAGCGCTTCACCGAAAGCCTGCTACACACTCACTCAGGCTTCGGCTTGAAGCAGTCCTCACATGATGGATGACTGGGACCAGTAGCAGTTTCAGGAGGTGTAGCATATGCATTCATTCGACCTTCAAGTCTGCCAGGAACCAGTTTGGAAGAATTGTTTTTGCAACACAGCCTACCCTTAACTTTGACATAAATAGTTAGTTTTTAACATGTTTTCTGTTCCACATTTTGTTTTCATTTTGCAAGATTTTACAAGACATTGTTGATCCAGCAGCCCATCCTGCTGTCCTTCATGCACTTGTGTGTAATAGTGGTTTTTACATTCCTTCAGTGGGACCATTCATGGACAAGGACTTTCCACTCTAAGATGAGAACATCTTGTGACAAGGGCATTGTATTACCAGACAGAAACATTTCATTTTCACTAAATCAAAAAATGTTATACTTGAACTTGAACATAACTCTGCACAAGGGTTTCCAGTTTGGCCTTAAAATAAGCATTAATTCAAGTGAAAGACACACAAGCTTTCTCTGTCTATGGGAAGAAATAGATTATGATTGTTGGAGTTAAAGCACAATGAAACCCACTTAATAACACGTTGTGCTTCATAAAAGGAAAAATGCATAAAAGAACTAGGTTACATAAAAGCAAATAATTGTGACATTTACCTCAATGCAAAAATAAATACAATAAAAGTAATGTTACGTGCCGGGGTATGTGGGAGGGGGGAGGAGCATATGCACGGTGGGTTTGTGTGGCCTGTTGTCTTTCCAGGTGATCAAAGTGACCACGGACACCTGTGCGGTGATGGGGGCGTGGCCAAGACGAGAGGTGTTGGTGCTGGACGGACCAATCCATAGCCAGATGAGCGGATCATCTGGGACTGATAAGCCGCACCTGGGGCGCAGATGGAGAGAAGAGTGCAGGAGGAGAAAGCTAGGAGAGAAAGCTAGGAGAGAAAGCTAGGAGAGAA
>JAVQJF010025919.1:0-32004 GCA_036023855.1 Gadopsis marmoratus | reverse complement strand
CCCCCCCCCCCCCCCCCCCCCCCCCCCCCCCCCCCCCCCCCCCCCCCCCCCCCCCCCCCCCCCCCCATCTTTGACTTCTCAAAAGTAACAGCCGTCTTTACAAGAATGTTGTGTTTCGGAAAATGAAGCTCATAAAAATGATGGTACAGTTCTCCGTTCTGCAGGACCAGGAAAAATAAAGTGAAACTTTCTCTCTCGCAGGAACCTTGTGGTTTTTAAATTTAGTGGACTTGAATGGTTCTTCCAGGGTCAGGCCGAGGTCACCACCAACGTATCATGAATTCCGCACACATCTTTGTCCTTCCCATCCTCTTCTCGGTGACATCGCGGTGCACTCGCCCAGGGAGCAGTGGTGTGCAGCCGAGCCGCTACAACACTGACTGCTCCGCGCTGTGATGAGGTGCAGTGAAGGCCACTGGGGTTTTACACACACACACGAAGAAAGAAATAAGACTTCCAGTCCTCCACAGATGATGCTCCTGCAGCATGTGTGCACTGTTGATATCACATGTGGGTGTAAAAAAACCAGCACATTTAAAATGTGCTTTAGTCAAAGTGGATGAAAAAAGATAAAAAAGAAAGAACGTACTCATTCTGCAGAAAGAATGTCCCTGTGAATGTTATATTAATGTATATTACTGAATTATTACTGGTGCGTTTTACATTTGTTGCATGTCACTGTCGAGCTCGTTTCACAATGTGTCATCCTACTGACTGAATAAGTGTTTGTATGGATGATGTGTCTGTAAAGGGACCAGTAACTTAGCTGCCAGGTAGATGTAGTGGATAGAAAGGCAGTGTTTCCTTGCCACTGTCTCCTAGTGCTGCTCGTGGTGGAAATGTTGGGTCTATACATGTAGAGTTGGTCTAGACTTGCTGTATATTAACAAGTGCTATGAGATAACTGTTTTGATATAGCGCTATATAAATAAAACTGAATTGAATTAAAACTGAAACTGAAAAACCACGAAGATGAACATCTTGTTTCAGCTCCGCGGCTGTTCTCTCCCTTTTGTTCTTTTCGGTGATTTTACCTGCAGGGTTCCTGCAGCTTATGGCAAGTTAGACTTAAGACTTATTTAATGCCACTCAAAATGAAATTTAAGACCAACTTCAATATAATTATTTAAGGTTAGGGATCATTTTGCCCAAATGTTTATTTTAACATAAAGCTTGGCCTTTTTGGTCCTGTAAAAATAAATTGATCATATACAGTACTTGTTAATATATATTTTTACTTTCGAGAGTGGAACACATGGAAAACAATAACATAAAAACCATGAAATCAGCTACGGCATGGATTTGCAGGATTCCCTCAATTCTGCCTCCATCTTTTCTAATTTTGCTAGTTTTTCTGTAGAGCACTTCCTTCATGCATTTGATTTATATGATTTGTGTTTTGTCACTATGTTCAGACACAAACTGCATCTCTGCTTGTCGTTTGGTGGTAGAGATCTGTTGTTGGTGTTGCAGATGGTGGTGGAGACCAGGGAACACGTAGAAGACAACTGGGCAACGCCTGGAGTCTGTTGGAGGGAACACTTCACCGTTTTGTCATCCTTCACGTGAGACTCCTCTGCCTTTAAACCCATCATCCCAGTTTGAAAGACTTCTTGCTCAAAGTCCGCCGCGCCTCGTAAACACCGCCTGGTATTGGTTTCAGACATAAAGTAAAATCTGGGCTGTCCAGCCAATATTTATTAAATTTACATTTTCCCATGTCGATGTCATCGCCTGTGCGTCGGCTCTCAGCAAGTGCCGTCGACAGTGTGCATCCCAGCAGCAAACAAACTCAGTGTCACTTGTTCTGCGTGGCATTCTGTAAATTATTTAAAAAATACCAATTATTTAGAGATTTATTTATAGAGGTCCTTATTTTTATATTAATGAATTCAATGCCTTTTAAGACTTTTTAAGGATCCGCGGGAACCCTGTACCTGATAATCCTCCAATTACACCAAAGCGTCTTTAAATAAAAATGAAATCTGTGCACCCATCTCTTGTGTGCAACGTGCCCATGAAGGATCTTGCGTCTCGCACAGCACTGTGGGTAATGTGAGAATAATGGCTGCGTCTGTGGACGCAGGTGCTGCTGCTTCGCTGTAGAGCACACAGCAGAATCTGCCGCCTCCCGAGCTGCTTCTCTGCTCCTGAGAGGCTCAGAGTAAAACTAATCTCGCCAGTCTCCACGCCTTCCTCGCACGTTTGAATTGTTGGAAAGCGTAAATCGCTCATTCCGGATGGTATTACTGTTTGTTTTGCTGTATTCACGCATCACATCATCCAACAGCTTATTCCTGATCCCACATGCTCCTGTCGGCTGAAGGGGTTCAGGCAGGTGGGGCTGAATAAAACGACGCTGCAGCAGTTTTTCCACGAGTCAAAGTAATCCTGTTACATCAAGATTTCATCCTGGACTCTGGGAGTATTTATAGCAGCCACACATAATGTAGTTAACGCTCCACTGTGACGCTTTAAGGGGTGAAAACTCATCTGAAATAAATGGGCAGTAACTGGGCTAATGAGTGTGACAAAAGTAGACTTTGATTGCCAGTCTTTGTTCTGCCTGTCGCTGGGAGAGAGAGCAATTAGCATCGCTCTGACAGTCCATCAGGGCTTCAGAAATTGGTTTCCTACGACCCTCACCATCGCGCTGACACAACAATATATCTTATTCCTCCGAATACCTTAACTGCCTTATGGCACATCCTAGCATTACTGTATTATGGTGATCGGAGTTTCTCCCTTGGACAGCTCACAGTAGATACTCAGAACAACAACAGAACACATCAGTGTTCGTGAGGAGGAAGCAGACCGGTGTGTGGAACAGCAGCTCCATCTAGTGGTCACCACTGTTCTCTATGGTCCATGTGTGGAACACACACATTTGTTCAGTTAACCTTTTTAATGCTAAATAAAAACATTTGAAGATTTATTTCAGCGCTCTAGTGGAGCGATGTCTGAAATAATCAAATGTAAGATGTTTTTTATTGCGACTCCATTACATGAGGTGCCGTGTCCATCATTTGTACGTTCATCTGCAGTTACTCCTCACTGAACTGGAATCTTTAGTTCCTGTCCACACAGGAAACGAGCTCCTGTATATCACAATAGATTAGTAACACTTCTATTTGTAAGAGAGTATTTTTTAAGTTGTGTTAATGCTTCTGAATACGCCGTCCAACATTAACACGGTGCAGTGAAGAGTCTGTGATGCTGAAGTGTGTGTGTGTGTGTGATTGGATAAATGGCCAAAGGAAAGTGGAGTCCTGGAACATCTCAGCTCCACATGCGTCAACAGATTCGTCTCGTTTGTCATCTCCAGCCTGCAGGGAACAGAAGCGTGTGGCAGGATGGCTCTCGGGCCTGAGTTCAGTCCCAACGAAGCTGTGGTGTCACCTGGGAAATTATCGTCCAGCAACAGACTTGAACCTCGCAGATATAGTACAGATCTGTGTGTGAAACTAGAACGTCTGTCCCCGCCGGGACGCCTCTCAGCAGACAAGGGCAGCATTGGTGGTCTGTTCAGCTGCAGTTTTCCCGACGACGACCCTTTGTGGTTCCACGGCGCAGGTCTTCCTTCACCTTGCTGGGATGCCGTCGGGCCCCGGGGCCTCGCCTGGCTTTAGATCTGCAGGAATTTGGTCGCAAAGCAAAGTGTTGGACACATCAACATGTTGACCTGATGGTGGCGCTATAGATGGAAAAGTCAGAGGATCACCAAAGTTATTACAGTTCATCCGGAGGGGAACATGGACGGTGAACCACATTTCATCACAATCCATCCCATAATAGCTGTTCTGGAACAAAGAGGACAGGCTGACTCGTCTCTCTTTCAGTATTTCTAACTTTCAGATGAATTCATGGTTCGCAGAGCGAACTTCCATTTCCTTCACTCACGTGTATCTTTTGACTGTTCGTGTTTAGAACACCTGTAAAACGTGTTGCATTCAATCTACACACCGTCATCAGAGTGTGTGTTCAGCGGCGGCTCACCCAACAGGTGTACCTTTCCTGGACAGCTGTGCTTTGGCCCCGGGACTCTTTCACCAACAGTTCCTGATGTTCACACTGAAGCGGGGAAAGAGCTGGTTAGTTCTCTTCTTCTCCTGAAGGAATCCCTGAAAGTGAAACCGTTGCAGAAAAGCGCTCAGCAACAAAAGACTCTGTGACTCTGTGTTAACCCCAACGTGGCCGAGTTCATGGCGATAAATGAAGAAGATGAACGCATCCCGAGAAGAGAGGAAGCCAACGGATACACTTAACGATGAGCGATTGATTCGACCAGCGGTTAGTTTTTGATTCGTATGTCTACAGCTGGATCACTATCTTCTGCAGCTGAGCTCGTTCATATCTTCATCGCAGCTTCCTCCTGCACATTTCTTGTTTTCTGTTATTTGCAGGTCAGGTTATCTTCTCAGTTTGTGCTTTCTTTTATTGGGTTCCTCCTCAAACCGTCGTCTTTGTACTCTGACCACGTTGGATTTCTTGTCACATTTGCAGCCATCGAAGCGGCAGCAGTTGGTCATTTCTGTAAATGAATAACGGCGATGCAAACGGTCTCATCACGTCTGACGGAAGCACAAAACACACAGTGATTATGCACCTGCTTGTCCTTTATCAGAATGCTTCCATATTCACGAGCTTCCACAGCTGCATGCTCTGCACATGTGGCTGCTAGTGTGCGTCGCTCCTTCCTGCAGGAACAGCGAGGAAACAGAAACCACCCTGAGACTCTGAGCAGGATTCAGCTGAGGCAAGAACTTTGGAGGAAATGTGATAATATCCATTCTTGGGTGACTTTGGGTGAACTTGAACTGTCAGGGGACATGAGCAGAGTTTTCGGTTTTGAAGCACAACCCAAATCTAGTTTGTATTTTGCTGAAATGGCGCCGGTGTTATTTGTGGAAATATACGTTGGGGCGCTTACGAAGAGCAGCTTGTCGTGATTAGTTGCCCCATTCCTGCAAATAATTTTTCTTTTTTTCTGAATAACACACTGGGACAGTTATGTGATTAATAAATATACTCCAGAATGTCCTCAGCCCATAAGTCATCACTTCATTCTATTATTATATTTTGTTTTTACAACCTCCATTACTCAGGTGGAGGCTGCCTTTCTGGCTGCACCATTTCTTTAGACTGTTTAAATGGAGCTGTTTCTCCGTTACGTTATTTTTGCTTGTATACTCACCTGGAAGCTATTTGCATGTCTCCTTGCTAAAACAGAAAACCCACAGAAACAAATACCGAAGGAGAGACGCAAATCGACATGAATCAGCTCCGATGCAAATCACACAAACTCCAAACTCAAACAATCACTTCTGTTCCAATTATGAGAAGAAACCATTTGCTGCACGGCCCCGGAGGAAGACAACACTATAACGTTCATCATTTTAATTATGGATCAGTTATCTTCAGCAGCAAGCTGTGATACACTAAGTGCTTTGGAAACAAATGGGGGGGGGGGGTTGTCAACTAGTACATCTAACAGGCTTCCTGTCCAAATAATACGTCACTCATTATTCTTAGAAAATGACAAACTGGCATTTAAATGATTCTGTCAGATAATGTACTTGTAAGATATAAATGTGTATTAATGTATCTGCCCTTCAGTTGTTAGGTACAGAACCAGAGTGAACCTCTAAAGTTCACTAATGAACGTGTTTCATTCGTACAAACTACAGCTTCTGACCGACGTTTAATGTGCTTCACTGTTTATTGGCCTGGAGCAGCAGCTTCCTGGATTCTCAGCTGGTTGCCTGGCAACTGCTCAGAGCCAAGAAATAGTCTGACCCATGACCCCTCCGTTAAACCACAACTGGAGGTTTTGACACTTTCTGTTCTGCTGCTTTGAACAGATTAAACAGGCAACATATAGCGGGTTAATCAGTGAGCCAGGCTAGCTGTTCCCCCCCGTCTCCAGTCTTTATGCTAAGCTAAGCTACCTGGATGCGTCAAGGCTCCAGCAGACAATCTGAACGTCTGACTCTCTGCACGACATTTAAAGAAACGTGTTTCTCACAATGTCCAACTGCTGAAGCACAGTTTGCATCAGGTGGAACCTGTACATGTTTGCATGTGAACCACATTTTAAACTAAACCTTTCGCTAAGCTTCAGCCCAAACGATCTGAGCCACCCGTCATGTTGTCTGCAGGTGGATAGAGCAGCATAAAGTATTCCCTTCACAGCATGAAGCGCCTTCTTTGTTGCTGTCAGGTATTGGAGGAGGGCCACGACACCGCTGTCACAGCCTCATCTGAATAAATGATTCATGGCGTTGGGGGTGAAAAGCTGCTCATCGCTCAACACGGAGAGTGATGCGGCGTTGCGAGGATCAAATCAGATTTTGAGCGTGGGGGGCAGGGGGAGAATAGATAGTGAAGGGTGGAGGTGTGAGAGAGGGAGAGGCAAAGGTTCACAACCAACAAAACAAGTTTCATTTCAGTCCAACAACATCCATTTGGAGAAACATAGTTTGCCCCCGTCAAGAGCAAAGTGCACTCTGTTAAAATATCATTTATATTATTAAATACAGAAACCACCAGGGGAAATGATTTATAGTCCAGTGACTCAGGCGTGCAGCGGCTTCCCTGGCTGAAGACGTCTAAATGAAACTGAAATCTTCCTGTTGGGGATTTCACTGGGCTAATTCTTCAAACTCTGCAAGTTTCTTCAGTCCAAGTTCATTTAGGATTACTGAGGTGTCAGGGTGTGAAGGTGGAGCTTAAGGATTCGGGGCCATCAGTACAGAAACCCTGTACTAACCTCTACTCAGCATACTCGTGTAGCACAGATCAGGGACTGCGACTAACTTCTATATTACTTCCTCCACTTAGTTGTAGATGCACTGCAAACATCAGATTTAAAGAAAAAGGCATAAATGTGCGCAGCAGGTTATCACTGCATCTGCAGCTGCAACATATTCTGGGCTCCGTGTGCATCTGGTCCCAGGAGTCCAGGAGCTGAGCTCGCAGTAAGTAAATGACTCCTCAACTGTTACTGTTGCACAAGTATAATATTACACTCTGGATGTCCAATTATTAACACGTCGAGACAAATCAAAGAGGCCGAAGCCGCGGCAGGTGGAGGTGTCACTGCGGTAACAGTGCAGCTGTTAGCACGCTGTGATTTCACCGCTCACTGACGGACGACGCTGACAAGATTCAGTGTTTGAGGACACAAGTCGTAGAAACCGTTCAGGAAACTGCACCCGCCTCCGGATTTTGTCAGACGGATCAGATTTGGCTGTTCAATAAAAATATTATTTGTTTGCTTTGAACTGCCAGATTACTTTACGGGGCAATAAAGTAAACAAGCCAAGCTAGGTCCTCCGAGTTAATGCGTGCTAACTATGCTAACGACAGATTGGAAATGTGCAGCCATGTTAGATATCAAAGGCCAGAGACTAGACACCGTATGAAGATGCTTTAGAGGCAACTCTGTGACTCACTGTGAGTCCGTGTCCACAGCCGCCTGGACCCGTCGCAGACGTCCTCGCCAAGCGGACGGGACGATTTCACGTAGTGGAGTGATTTTACCTCGGAGAGCAGCGTGAGAGCGAGGAGCGCTCACTCTGCAGCTCCTTCGGGGGACAACAAAAGAGTCTCAGTGGACTGAGGGGTCTCCGACTGACGACTGGAGTCGTTGACCCTTTAGTGGGCTGAACGCGAAACATGATAGTAGACTGAAAGAGGATGAGTGGAAATGTTGGTGCCAAGGTTGGTCTGAATCTGTTGATGACGTCGTATGTGAAAGTATATGCTGGCCAGAGGTGAATGTGCAGCAGCACAGCTCTGCAGTGGTTCTGTCACAAACCTGAACTACACCTGGCTGGTAAGGATGCGAGTCTGACAGCAGCTGCCTCTAATGAGGAGGAGGGAAGACGGGAACGCAGAGAAGATGGGAGGTTTGTGGGTTTAGAGCTGCGTCGGCTGCGGTTGGAGGAGATTCTTGTGCTTTAATTGGAGGAAAAGAAGGACCCGTCACTCCGCTGCCCGTCTGCAGTGTATTTCTGTCGCTCCGTTTGTCTCTTTAATCGTCTCACTTTCTCTTGTCTCCTGCACTCACGCCGCCTTGCTCTCCAACACATGCTTCCATGCTCCAGAGTGCATCCATATGCAGGGTGCAAGCAGAGGGTATGAGCCAGGTGTATGAATTTAAATGTCAAGTGCACTTGAGCAGGCAGCTGGCTCTGCAGATTTGCGGTGCACGCAGGTTCGCAGCCGAGTCCTGCTGACCGTCCTCAATTTGTTCCTTCAATATATTCTCTCTTCTCAGCCTTTCCTCCCATTTTGCAACTCGGCTGGAAGCTGCAGATTGGAGTCGAGACAGTGACAGTTTATTTGTGTTGCCCAATATCACATTTAATGTCCTCAAAGGGCTTTTCAGACAGCAGCGACGCGAGACTGAGAACACACTTCCTCCAGAAAATCTTGGAAGGAAATAGAAACACAGAACACATAGGAGGAGAGATCCTTTGGGACATTCAGTGCAGATACAAGCTTCATGCATGAATGGATCCGATGCAGATGCTTCCACAGATACAGTAACTAAAGTACTAAGGAAAATAGATTCCAACAGAAAGAACAAACTGGGAATGGAGACTGAATGTACAGGATATTATTGTATATATCCAATATGTATTCACATGATCTCAACACAACAACTATGGGAGAGTTTGGGGTGAAATGTTAAATCAGCAGTCCAGTAAACAGACTGACGACACCACTGTTTCTCCTTCTGTCCCGGCAGGCCAACACATTTGTACTGGTGCCTCTAATGTCGCCAACACAACACAGTGGATTACTGCAGAAAATAAGCTCTGCGGCCAACAACGCTTCATGATGCCGACACGTTTTGTTCAGCAATATAATCTTTTGTTGTGCACTTTTATGATGTTCGAAGCGTAAATGCACTCTGCAGAAGTAAAAAGCAAACGTTAGCCTATAAACCAGCTGCACCGCGGTCACATGACTCCAGCGTCTCCCCCATGAGCTCCACACCTATAACCTGATTACTACAGAAGCCTTTTGGGAAAGTTTGAGTGAGAACAGTTTAAACCCAACGAGGCTGTGAAGGAGTTTCTGTGTTCAATGTCCCCGACAGCCTCTGTAGCCTCAGTTCAGCTTCAAACCTCACGAGTGGAGTCTTTACTGACGGGTTTTATGTCTCAGAACCAAACGCTTGTGTTCACCACAGACCTTATTTCAGGAACCAAAAACCTGTTCAAGAAACCCGCTGACTTCCAGACGAGGGAGCAGGGAGAGCTAACACGCTAACATGCTAACACACTGACAGGAAGAGGTGAAGAGGTGACACGTCAAGGTGCAAAACACCTTCTCAGTTTGATCAGTAGAACATTGTAGAAACAGCTGCGACATGTGCAGCAACATGTGACGTTTCTATTGGCCCACGTTCAAGTCACACTTCCTGACATCCTGGCCGTTGGGTTTGTTAACGGCCTATTTGTCGGCCCGTTAGCTCAGTTTGCTTTTACATAGTTGTGCGTCTGCACAAGCCACAGGCTGTGAAATGACTGCAGTTAACCTCTTTATTAAGTCAGCGGCATGAAGAGACGGCAGCTCGTGTTTCTCCAGGTGACATTTCATGTTACAGCGAGCTGCAAGAGATAAAAGGGAAGCCGAGAGCAAAGAATAAAGATTTAGACCGTCCACACGTTACTATACGTTCAGCGAAGGCTACAGCAGCAGCCCACTGAGCTCTAAACACGTACACATACTCCAGCAGTGTACTTCTGTATGTTTGTTAGGTACTTGTACTTGAGCATTTCCAATTTCTGCTGCTTAACACGTCTTCTAGCACTGCAACAATTCATGCATGTGGATTAAATGACCAAAAGATTAATAAGCCCCTGAACTAGAGGGAATCACCTCAACTGCTGTTTCTACTGCTGTCAGACGGAGAAATCCCACAAACCCTCCACCTCCAGCACCTGGAAACATCCTGGTTAGCGGAAAGAGACAAGGATGTAGCAGCGAAGACAAGCAGAGTGCAAATCATTTCTGTGTGGTGGTGGTGTGGGGGGGGGGGGGGCATTCCCCAAAGACCACTAAGCCCCATTAATTAAACTGCATTAACAAAGACATGATCAGCGTTGCAATTACAAATATGCTGAGTATCATTTGAAACCGTGGGAAAGATTCAAGTGTTCTGCTGAATGAATGAATCTACAGTGTGAAGGAGGGATTGTACAGGAGATGACTTTATTTTCTACCGTCACAGCAGGTTACAGCAAAGAATACACAGCACCGTTACAGATATGGAGTACACGTGCCTGTGCGGTGGTCCCGGGGAATCTGACATGCAGGTAACGTACTGCGCGTGGAGGCCTGTCAGCTGTCAGGACGCCTCTGACAGAAGACAGGATTCTGCATGTTTACAAGAAGAGGCGGCTGTTCGCGGCACCGTTACACAGACGAGCAGCAGCAGAAGAAGAAACACTCTCTTTGCTTCAGTCAGCGTTGCCGAGGGAACCTCTCGAGAATCTACAATTATGTTCTGCACTTTAAGTGAAATAAGAACACTGGCTGATATATTTTAAGAAACACGAGGTTTCTTTTTTATTTATTCCAGCAGCAGCTGCTAAAGAGTCCATGTAATGTATTCCCCAAAGACCCCCCCCCCAAAAAAAAGTTCATGTTGTTTGATAGCAGCTCCGTCAGGCACCACAGCAAAGACAAGAACATCCGCTTTTATTGACGCGTTGCAACAAGATCTGCAAATAACAACATGAAGGTTTAAAGAGCACTTCTACCTACTTCTGTCACTCACACATAAACACACATTTGTACTTCAATACTTGTGAGGACCCACAGACCTCTGCCTAAAAATCTAAATTTGAACCTCGACAGCCAGTCGAAGCAGAGAGGGTCGACCAAAATGTCCTCACTTTCTAACGATGTCCTGCCAAGGTCTTTAACCTAACTGGGTCCTCACAAAGATGCAAAGAAGTTAACACACAGACCCCCCTCTGAAATGATCCACTGCTGCCACCAAGTGTTCCACCGTGGAACGTTCCTTTCTTTCCCGTTATCCGTTTCTATAAATTCAGAGTCGGAGCCGCAGACTGCAGCTCATTCATTCATGCAGCTCCACCACTTACAGGGACAAACAGTTTCAGGGGGAACAGCAGGTGTTGATGCTGGACAGACAATAAGACTGTGGACAGTGTCACAGCGCCACAGCAGGATTTGAGCCGTATTGCTGAGTAAGTAGTTTTTCAGCTCAGTAAATAACTGTAACATAATATCAGCAGGCTGAACGCGTTTCCCTTCTTATACATTACACAGACCACGTGCACGCTGGTTTGAGAATAATAAAAAGCACGTCACAATAAATTAAATCACGATAGTTCTCGCTTTAGACACTGTAAAAAAAAATAAATCAATAAATAAAAGGCAACATACATAATACTTTTTCTTTGTTCTTCTCTGCAAGAGAGTACAGATGTTTATGGGTCTTTGTCATCACTCCTCCAGATACTGAACTGCAGTCTTCAAGGCCTCCGCAAACACAGGACACGGCGGCCATGTTACGTCAGGGAGAGCAAGTTGATATCGTAGCATCCGTCCACCTGCGGCAACAAACACAAACATGATTTTATTCCCCCTCATTTCTTTTAAAAGGGGCCCCAAACACTCAAACTGCCACCGTAACTCTAACCGACTCTAACCTACGGTAGGTCTTATCTCAAAGTGCAAAACATTCCAAAAGGTGTGGTTTAAGAATGAACAAAGGTTTCTATTGATGCTGCTATCGAAGGCCTTAAATCAGAATGCTGTGTTCACGAGTGTTTTTCCTACATAGGGTGGAACAGAATCAGCTGGCCGCTCTGGTACAGGGGGGATGTATTTGAAGGCTTTAATGTTTCTAACTAATTCTCCCTTCGTTGAGGATCAAGTGAAAGGCGGCTGATGAAACCGTCAACTCTCATTAGCTACAGGAAGACGGACGGCGCTGCGAATGTAAAACATGAGACAACATTAGAAATGTACTGGGACTCTGCCGTCCTGCAGCTGCCTGCCTGGCCTTTGGTGCCCCCCCTGCCTCAGGTGCATTATATAAACTAATCCATTTTAACTTCTCTCCTGTTACTTTCCATTCTGCCGACAGGATAAACACCAAGCTGCCTCTGAGTCACCTGAGGAGCAGGATCCGCTGGACGCACTGGGGATCAGTGTGTTTCAGACTCACATCAAATCGTCCGATGGAGGCTGTAGTCTGGTTGGTCTGCATCACCTCAGTCAGAGCCCACATCTGCTGGATACTGGATGATACAGTCTGGGGGTCTGGGAGGCCCTAGGAGACACACAGGAGGACAGGTGTGGAGCAGGGCCCTCACTCACTCTTTAACTCACTGGGATTTCAGGAAGTCCAGGTCCCTCCCTGCCCCGAGAAACCTGACCCGTTGTGATTATGTGGAATTTTTAAGTCCTGATTAATTCAGTTAACTGTTCAGTTATATTGTCTGTACATTTTATTTCCCTCCATGAGCTGAGAGAAACAGCCGTTTCAGGCTTTGTGACGAAACACATAATATGAACAACATAATAAAGACGACTACAATCAACTTGAAAATATGCCGAACATTAAACTGTCAAGTCTCCTCAGGCTCCTAAAACTCACAGAGGACATGACCTCAGTGTTAATGGTAGCTGTGTGTACCTCCAGGTCAGGGTGTTGGTCAACCAGGGTCAGGTCAGACAGCCAATCAGAAACCTCCTTCTCTGGGTCCTGGAAGGAGGATAAAAAACACCTCATTGAAATTGTGCAGTTATGACTAATTTTAAGACTTAAAATTTAATTTGAATCCACTACTTTAGGATTTGAAAAGTCGTTCCTTCGGCGCCATCTGGTGGTAGAATAAAGAATAATGCCTCCTAGAGACAAACATGGATACTGGAGGTCTTCATATCAACTCCAAAGGTGAAAACTCACCTCTGTGCCTCTGGACAACCGGAAGCTACAAAATGTCAAAAACACTGGCTGCTATTTTCAGGATGGTTGACGGCTCGCCGATGATGTCAACGGTGTACGTACATATAACATCCACCTGGCAAAGTAATGCCTTCGCCTTCGCTTAGAGAACCCGTGTTCAGGATGCACAGACTGAGCTGGCAAAAGCCAGAAGTAGAATTACACTGCAAATCAAACAGTGCCTGGAACATTATACTGATGCTGTGCACATAAAAGCTACCTTACTGAATCACTACCTGCACCCTCAGCGGGTTTGTGATTTATGCCAGTTCACTCTCAGAATTCTCAAAAGTTCTGACTCCATTTTCTGTCTGCCAACAACAACAACAACAACAACAACTGACCGGCTCCGTATGAGGGAATATCTTGATGTCTTCGAGGCTGAAGGCGAGCCAGGCAGAGGACGGCTGTCTCAGGATCAGCCTCACAGACACCACGTGATCCGGCTCCACCTGCATCTGAAAGCAACAATAAAGAACAACATGATGCCAGAAACACAAAAGGCGTCACTGTTGGATAGAAAGCTGCTGCTCTGGTGAGCGGCTGTCTGTCAACAGACAGAGAGACGGCCTTGAAGGTCCGATCGTGGGCCAATAAACTATTTTCACGATAGTAGTTATCGAAACGTGATTGATGATGATTTACTGTTCTATTCCTTTCTTACGTTTAACGGGGGAAAAATATGGGGGAATATATAATATTGAACAATATAAAATAATTTGATGCAGGGAGCTACTGCAGTAATAGAACGCAATGAACATCCCAGAAGACCAAATCCAACAAACAGTGAGCCGGAAACAGTGAATGATCATCCGACTTGGAGCAAAATTAAATCACAATACGCCACCTGGCTTCATGGAGAATAAACCAGGAATACAGAGAAGTGAAAAATGACATTAGAATGTGTTTCCCGATGGGAGGACGGAGGGCGACAGAGGAAGTCACCTGCGTCCTGTGAATGCAGCAGTAGTCCTGGGAGCCGCCCTCCGTGTGGGGGTTGTCCATCAGAGGCAGGTCTCTCAGAGCAGTGCACCACTTAGCCGGGGCCTCCTGCCCGGGGCTCCTCCGCAACAAGCGCACCGTCACGTAGGCTGTGTAGTAGTTCTTAAAGGTGATTTCCTCCATCTGAAGACAGACAGACAGACAGACGCCGTGCTACAGTGCCACGTTGCAGACATGCTGACTTCGATTACGGGGTTGTCAGTATAGATGGAATGAGGTTCTCTGGTGACCTGGTGGGTAAGAAGAGTGCACCATCCAAACAGCTGGAGAAGAAAACCCCTCCATGCATCAACCTGCTGCAGGCGGCGCCTTTGAAGCTCGAAGCTCTGAGCTAATGAGTCGCTGCTCTGCGTTAAACAACTGTTTTAATTAGGACCACGCGCTTAAAAAGTAGGCCAAGGCCCAAAATGTCTCTCTCAAGACAGAAATACAGCTTCACGTGCAGACAAATGTTTGGTACGTATGCGAGTGCATATTCTGCTTCATGAGCAAAATGTTATTAAAATGAACATTTATCTGAACTCCATGCTGGAGGCCACATCTTGAGTCCTGTTCTGTGCTTGTCTCGTATCAAAGGGAGCACTAGTTATAGGTTCCCGGGTCAACGTATGCTCACCACGCAAGCCAATGTGACATCTGGGTTTTATTAACTGGCTGTAGGAGAATGAAGCAGCTCTCACAGCAGTTCATCCGCCGCTACCTGTCCAGTGTCATCCTGCCAGACAAGGCAAGCACGGTGCCGGTTCATAAGGTACAGACCAAAAGATTGAAATGCACAGCCGGCGGCCAAACTCACGTGTTTTTGGGCATTTTAGTGACGAGAACCAGCCTCGATATTTTAATACCACTGTCACATGTTGTTCATCTCAGGCCGCTGTTCCTCACACAGCAGTTTGAAGTGTAATGACATCATAGCGGTGTGCCTTTTGAATCGCCGTAACATGAACTGAGCAGCGGAGGATGATACATTTGGATGTATTATTTTTGCTGACGCTGCGTATACATATATATATATATGGTGGGCGGCCTACATTGACAGACGACCCAAAGGGGAGGGCGACGTCCACGACACAGACACCAGAGTGGGCCGACTCTGCTTTGACGTCTCCGATCTGCAGGTAGACCGGAGGTTTGACGGTGCAGGTCACAGGCTCGGTGTCAGCAGCGCCCCCACTCATCTCCTGGAAAGACATTGCACATGTTTCAGTGTGTGTCAGCGGTAAACGCCGAAGAGTCAAAACACGTCCAGACAAAGTGCTGGCAGTTCCCCTCAGGTGCACCCTGTTTCTGCGTGTCCTCGTGAGCCTCTCGCACTTTCTATCGTAGTCGGCCTTTTAGGCCAAGGCAGGATTTGCGGCATCACAAATACTGTGGAGTCATCATAATCAGAGTGTCACATACTGATGGATTCATATGTAATTTTATATGTAGTTTGTTTAAATCATGGAACTTTTCAATTCACGTTTTAAAACAAGCCTGTGTTCACTTGTGTTCTTCAGGTCATGTGACTTTGCTGCAGCAGGTCAGAGATGAAGTGCAGACAGACAGATGTACTTTATTGATCCTGTGAGGGAAATTGTTTTGTTGCAGTGGTCATCAATAAGAATAAGCACAATAAAAATAACACTTGCAGATCTGCAGAAATAATAAAATAAAAAAAGAGTAGCCTATATGGCAATAAAAACTATTTTCTAATGTGTTTCTAAAACCTGTAGTAACAACTTCCTGTTAGTAGGCAACACAAACCTGTCTGACTGCAAACTGTTAGGATTTAAACGTTTATTATGCTCGCTGCTAACTGGCTGCTCCCTGCTAACTGGCTGCTAACTAGCTGCTCCCTGCTAACTGGCTGCTAACTAGCTGCTCCCTGCTAACTAGCTGCTCCCTGCTAACTGGCTGCTAACTAGCTGCTCCCTGCTAGCATCGTGGACAGCGACATTCATCAGTAGTGTTTGCACGGCCAGCAACACTGGCGGCCGATCAGGTGAAGTTCACAATAACGTTGGCGCTGAAGCTAACAAGCCACCGCTGCTGTTAGCGCTGAAGCTAACAAGCCACCGCTGCTGTTAGCGCTGAAGCTAACAAGCCACCGCTGGCGTTAGCGCTGAAGCTAACAAGCCACCGCTGGCGTTAGCGCTGAAGCTAACAGAGAAAACGCGGGTCGAACCGGCTCCACGAAGCGACGCTGTGTTGGTTCAGACGTTACCTTTACTGTCAGCGAGGAGACGCAGTTTATAAACGTCGAGAGCGGAAAGAAAAGTGAGGCTGAAACGCGTCAAGTCGCAGTTGTTGACATACTAAAGGGACTCCGTCACTTCCGGGGCGTAGCCGGGGCGACAGGAGAGTCTTAAAGGGGCCGCAGCACAGTCGTGGACGTCCATCGCTTTACATGGCCGTTAGTTTTCATTTGATTTATTCAGCTTTAAAAAGCGCCTCATGTGGAAAAATCTGCGACTTTTGCTGGAATTGACTTCGCAGCTGTTCACGCTTTTAAAAGACGACGTGGTCAGTTAAATGTTTATCTTGCCCTTATTATACCAGCCAGCCCCTCTACGGATATTCACACGTTGCATACAAAAAGTGTCCAGCAGAGGGCAGGTTTACTCCATGTCTCAGAGCTCCATCACACCTCCACTCCCCTGTGAAAACATCCCAGATCCAGAAAAGTGATATATATGCTCATTTGTCATCCCCATCAGGCACAATCTCCCGTCACAATGAGATTCAGGTGTGCAGCCCTGCTACCAGGGAGAGACCACACACCTGTGGCTGCGCCAGGCAGCGGCAGCAATCAGCTGGATGAGTTAAAAAGCACAAGTTCTGTTTCTGTACACATTCAGGTTGTTTGTGTTGACCTCTTCAGCTGCTGCTCATTTAAATGCTGACAGTGAACGTCGAAGGGGAACTTGGATAGCCCTGCTGCGAGCAGACCCATTATGGCCTCCTGCATGTGTGTAGAAACATCCATCTCCTGTGGCCCCACCTCCTGAAATGCTACCGAGCTAACCCCCCCCCCCCCTCGTCTGTCTTTATAACTCCTCTCTCCTAATAAGATAGTTGTCCTTTGTTGCAGACAGCCTGTCTCTCTGTATCATTGTGACCTCTTGCAGGATTAAAGCGCTCAAAGACCAGTTTCTTTGTTTCAGAGATCTTTATTTCAACAGTGTTTGCCTCTCACCATCCTAAACAACTACCAGTTTATATCGGCTTCACGACCACAACACAGTGTAGTAAATGTACTAAGATCAGATCATAGATTCTAAGGCCTTCCCTCACTCTGCAACATGTCTCCCACGGTGTACAGACTGATGTGTTGTTAGTCATTCTTCCTGATTAAAGACCAAACAAAACCGACATCCTCACCAGAGCCCCCTCGGGGCCGAACATCTGTAGAAAGTTGCCAATGAACTCCCTGGATTTCTCCTCCCATTTCTTGATGAGGTCGAAGCTCTTCTCCTCAACCTTCTGGACGAACTCTTTGCTCTTCTCCTCCACGTCCCGTACCTTCCTCTTCACCTTGTCCACGCGCTCCTGCAGGTGGTACTTCTTCTCCTGATGAGAGTGGAGGCAGCAACATGACCACCTGCCTTCACAGTACAAGCTGCAAATTCATGCTCTTCTTTTTATCAAACACACACAGTTAAACCAAAGCTACGGTTCATACATTTACGAAGCTGACGTTGAGCTCCTTAGCCGTGTATCCTCTCTGCAGGTTGCGTCTGACGTACACGTCATAGTCACGGACAATGCGTGCGATGATGCCAGAGGTGGAGATGCCCTGGGTATCCCGCTGGGTGGGAGTGAACATACCTGCGGAGGACAGATGCAGCTCATAGATTTCATTCAAGAGGTTGCAGTAAAAATTGTGGTTTCTTCTTATCTACCGCATTAAGGAAACAAACGGAACTCGTGATAAATCTATTTCATGGTAAAGGCTGCTTGGGCATTAAAAGAAGGTGTTTGTCATTAGCTAGAGGAGCATTCTCAAATTTAAACACATTTATGTAAGAACATGAGCAAATGAGCTCCTCCTTCATATAGCTTTCGGATGACAGACTCCACTTATCACACTTCAACTGGCAGTTACATTCTTTATTCAGAGAAGCGTTTTCTTTTGTTTTCCACTTTGTGTTAATTTCTATTCATTTGACTTACAGCTGCCATGTATGTGTGTCTTGTATATACAGTATGTGTGGTTGGAGGAAACTATTACATATAGACAATACATCTTTGGGAAAATGAGTCATCGGTACAAATATATACTGTACTGTGTTCCACTGAGCCATGTTCCATTACACAACAATAAAAAACATTTATTCAAATATATTCAGAAATACAGTACCATATGTGCATTGGAAGCAACTGTAAATACCGAAGTGTATCCTGTAATTACTTGCGTACCACACTACCACGCTTGGTTACTTTGGAACTCACCAGCATCCTTAATGTGCTTGTACACATCATCACTGCCCGCTGAGGAGTACGGGATGTCGTCATGGGCCACAAAGTCAATCTGAAGAGGTCATTACAACACATCAACACAGTAGATTCGTCTACAAATTGTACAAAAACTAAAACACACACAAAAAAACAAAGAACACAGCAGGGGAAAGGTTACAGAGCATCATGGATATTGGAACTCATTCTTTTACATTACTATGCACTCACGCGATGTCTTGCAAGGAACTCTGGCATTAACGTCCAGGGAGCGTTTCGCACCACTTCATCCACGTAGCGACAATGTCTGATGGCATCGTAGCGCTCGTCCTCACTCATCACTGTGAAGCCCTTGTATTTATGGGTCAGGTCATCGCTGCACACTATGAAGTCAAACAAATAAATTCAAAATACAGAAATCATTCTAAAGAATTCTAAACAAAACAGAGAAATAAAGGCGGTCAGAGGTTTTGAAGCTGGTTAACTGGAAAACACTGGTCTGTGTTATTGTTACTTCAGCTTACTATATTTATTGTATTGCAAATTGTCTTGTTTGTTTATTTTTATTTTCACACTTGCAGATGTCTTTGCTGCTGTGAAAGCCTACATGGACACTCAGACACACACACGCTGACCTCCGACAATGAGGTGTGTATTTGGGAAGAGGCATTTAGCCTGGATGAGCGCTCTGGCGTGACCCGAGTGGAAAACGTCAAAGATGCCATCTGCATACACCCGCACCGGTCTGTCAGCTGGAAGGAGAGAGACGAGGCATGAAAAGGTCTCAGTCAGACTGACACATTGTCAAGGAAAGACAGTGAAAGAACCGGACTCACGTGGTGTTCCCCTCTTGGCCTCCTCCATGCCGACTCTCTCATAGGGTTTCCCATCAGCTGACTCCAGCTCAGCTGCGAAAGGTGCAGGTTGCTTCAGTCCCTGAAAGGACCAACAGAAGGGGGGAGATTCCAGTCAGACGCTTTTCATCCCTGGTTGGATGTCAAATTATAACACTTTTTAGTAATATTCTTTACTGGAACAATCTGATGTGGAAATCAACAATGTAAGCACACTACTCATCAGCTGACAGCGTGACACATGATGCACCCAGCAGGTTTGTGTTTATTCTTTATTTAGCTGGGAAAGTCCTGTTGAGATACAAGATCTCTGCTTCCAGGAAGTCCTGGTCATAAACATAGACCAAGATAAAAACTCATTTCAGACCCCTGTAGAGAACACAATGTTTTTTTTAAACTGGATGTTTATCCTGTATACTGTTCTTTTATCAGTTTATCACCAGCATGCCTGCACACACACACATATATAAACGGCTTGGTTAGAATCCTGAAAAAAGGTTTATAGCTAACACAAGCTCGAGTTTCACGTTTTGTTCTACGACATAAAATACATCAGCGAATACCCCCCTCGTGAATGTTGAAGCTTTCACGCCTTTAAAAAGGCAGATTTCTAACAAGTGGCTAAATGAGACTACAGAGGTTGTCGGGGACATTAAACGTCATCAAGCTGAACACAGAAACTCCACAAACTTTCCAAAATGCTTTTGTAGAAGAGGTAAGCACACAAAACCATATTACAAGTTGGACAAATCACAAAAGTGGTGTTCATTGTCAAGATAATCTTGCCGAACAAGACATGTAAGTATCATAAACCTTTGCCACAGAGTTTATTTCCTGCTAAAAGACTAAATCCAATGGAAAAATCCCATCGGCCTTTTGTTGAGGGAACCAGGGCGATGCCAACGTCCTGGTTGGCCTAAAGAAATACGCCGTCCCTGAAGCACCCACACACACAGAACATGCTGTTCACTGACAGCTGACTCACCACAGTACATCTGGGGATTTTCACCAGCCTCTCTCCATCCCCACCGGAGCCCTCTCTTCTCCTCTTCCTGGACAGCAGCAGCCCGCTGGAGCTTTCGGCCTCCATCTGTGTCAGAGGCCAAGACAATTAAAACACACCATACTTCACATACACTGCGTTGCCATCTTCTTGTATGGTTGTTTTTAAAAAAGGGACAGACGCAGACTTTTACTCTGTGCGATGTGCCCATGAACTCGTTGTTATATAATTACACAGCACACACTGCTGACAGACAATCTCGACAGCGGGGTTATGGCAGACGTTCATGATAGCCCCTACCATTTATTTAGTAAAACAATGCCATCCAAAAAAGCCAGGAATATTTAGTGAACAAGACTTCGATTTACAGTAGATACCAGTATTTAAGGCGGCGCCTAAAATATATTTTCATTACTAGCTAATCTGTTATTTTCAACATTAATTGTTTATCATTAAATCTACAAAGCAACTGAAAATAGTGAAAAGTTCTCCATACAATTTACCAGAGCCCAAACTGAAGTTTTCAAATTGCTTCTTTAGTTCAACCAACAGTCCACAACCCAAATATATTCTTTTTACAATCATCAAACTATGAAGAGCAGCAAATCAACACATTTGGAACGCGAGAATGTTTGACATTTTGCTTGATAAATGACTCAAAACATTAATTGATCAAAGTTGACCATAAAAAAAAACTAAAAGAATTGTATTGACTATCACTACCTGTTTCAGCTCTAAGAGTACATGCTGTAAACTGTAGATTTGGGTATCGCAGTGTGCACATGCAGATCATTCAAAAAGGTAACTGCTGTTAAGAGTTCTTGTTGCAGTAAAGTTGATTGGGCCACTAGAATCCTATTCTGGCCTCCTGGTGGTTCCCGGACCATACTTTTATAACCACACACAGTTCCTAATGTCTCATTCTCGCTTATATTTTAAAACCTGTTGCGCCCTAGAAACCCCGTCTGCGGGGGCAGCTCCGCCGCGTTTTATGCTAATGCGTCATAAGGCATTTAAACTCGCAACAAAATATTCATGCTACACATCGTTATTTTCAGAAAAGGTTCGACTAGCAATCGTAGCCATTTCTACCCAAACAAAACACAAATCAAACACCAAGCAACAGAATTACAAAGTAATTCAGGGGTCCCAAATATCATTCTGGGCCGCCGGCCACACAAACAGCACATCAGAGTAACAGAGACTCCAGATTCCACAGGTATAACTCCTAAAACGATCCGCCAATTACTCATGGACAACAACAACAAATTTTCCTTCATAAATTTGCGACTATATATTATGTCTTAAACTTTCCTTCATAAATTTGCGACAATTATATATTATGTCTTACCTTGGCTGTTTTTGTAATCAAAAGTCCAATCTGGTAGCATGAAACGACTAGCGATCGATACTCCAATGCTTCAAACTGAATCAATTCCAGGATTTTTCTATTGATTTACACATCAACAGGAAGGGATTACAGTTGAGGTGCATCAGACGCGTCTGTGCATTTATGGATCGTGCAGATTGACCAAAGGACGCCAGAGATATCAGTGCGCGTACTCACCATTTAGCATATTGCTAGCATTTATATTTCGCATGGGGCGCACAGGAGCGCTGCCTGTTGTTATTCGCCGTTGTTTTCATCCACAAACGCAACGCCAGGCTAAAGATGAGGAATACCTTCCATACTGTTCCATAAATACTGGAAATGCTAACAATTATAAATATTTTCCACTGATTTGAAGAGGATTTGCTGCAGGCAAACAGACGTGTTATCACTCGTTCAGCCGATGGAAAGTCTTTACGCTGTTATCGATATTATCACATATTAGGTTTCCAAAAATGGATGGTTCCATAGTTGCCTTTTATGCTTTATCAAAAGATAAAGGTAAGGTTCTTACCTGTGATAGATCAAAGGTAACATCATAAAAGGCAACAACTGTCTTTTGATGGACAACAATGCACTACAATAAACTGTAGTGACTGTAGTCCATATCCATAAATATGCCTTTATTTCTTCAGGCACAATTTCAAGAATATAGGGCAGAATGAATAATACTAATACTAATAATACATTTGTGTTTCAGTCCTGACTGTGTATCCTGTCTTTTTTCCTTAGTGAAGATGATAATGAGGAGGAGGACACGAGATTATGATTATTTTGATAACATTCTAAACACAGGAAGCCAATTCACTTATCATGCTGTTGTACTAACTCAGTCTAAACACTGGGGGGCACCACATGACTGCAAATGCCTACCTTTGAGCAGTCACATTCAGAATAGAACTCCCTGACCTTGTATATGCAAATATAGTGGTCAATAAACACAATTCTGATTCTGATTCTGACAGAATTTCAAAAAAAGCCGAAAACAGTTCTATTTAGATATATTTATGTCCTTGAGGCATGCTTGAAGTTTGATGAATGGACTTGCTTCATCTGGCTTAATTGACAAGTATAATTGGGTATCATCTGCAAAGCAGTGGAAATGTATGTCATCGTTTCTGTTTTGTAGCCTGAAGATGACATTCCTTGTGTCTCTTTTGCTTCCTCAAGTTGCTTCAATTTAATTCAGTTTGATCACGTTTTGGCACAAAATGCATAAAAATGGTGCACATTTTTAAAGCAGTAAAACACCAAATATTTGTCAGCCGATTCAGACAGAAAGAATTTTCACACATTCTCTTCCTTTTCTTTTAGGAAACCTCTCAGAATTTATTTTCCATGATGGCGTCGAACCTTCAGGTGACTGTTTTTAATCTTGTTTACTTCAACTTCGGAGCGCCAGGACCTCCTTGACAATTAGCGACAGGGTTAATATCTATGAGCAGGTCTTGTTGATCCTGGCCTACAGTGGAAGCTGTAGAACAGGGTCAGACCAGATTCCAGACCGGGCCTAATAAAGACTTTGAATAAAGACAGCATAGTGGATGCTTTTTGCACCCTCGTTAGTTAGTTTCTTATCTTCCCATTTATTCTTTGTAAATGTGTGTGAAGCACAAATACTCCATTTGAGGTTGACTCAATTGCACTTTTATTGTTCTTGCACAATGACAATAAAGTTCTTGAAATTGAAATGGACAGCGGTCTTTAAATCTGCGTGTCCCGCCCTGCCTGACGGCGCTGTTCAGGTCACATGAGGTCGGCAGCAACAGGCCAAAAATGATGCGTTCAAGAGCGGCACACAGCATTCAGATGTGGAATCGGCTTTTCACATGTACACTGAAAACACATTTAATTTTCTTATTGTATTGTTTGCTTTGAACGTACACTGCCAGGACTCCCAGGAAAGGAGCGTCCTGCTGGATGAAATCAGACTTATAACTTGTAATTCAGTTCACTTGTTTTGGACCAACGACCGTGAGAATGTAGTTCGTGGGATCATTGGTTCAACACAATTGAATAAATGTCCGAGCACATCTTTGTTACTTGTCATATTTGTACCCGTGTAAGGAGCATTACTGCACCTGTCCATCAGCGTCTCAGTCCTTCCTCCTCAGCTCCTCTTAGCCCCCCCTGAGATACAGTACAATGGCATACATTCATCCATTCTGTTTATTGTGTTTGAAGCAGGGGGAGCAGGGCTTTCCAAAGCCTCCAGATCAGTCAGTGTAGGAAGCTGGCAGCGTGGGTCCCTCTGCAACAAACAAGCCGCTCTCTCCCAGATGGTCTGCGCAGGCAGGCGTGTAGCTGCAGGGGCTTAGAGGAGGCAGGGGGAGAAAACCTTCTACCCGTCCAAGTAGCAATGTCCAGTGGGTTTTTATCTCGGAGACCCATACCCCTGGCGTTCGCTCTGTCAGTCTGGCTGTCGGTCTAACTCCTTCCTTCCTGCTTTTCTTCATCCTTTCTTCCTTTCTTATTTCTTTTCCTGTCGGCCCGTCTGTCCGTCTGCCAGTCGCCAGTGCCATCTGTCTGGTTTCTCCACGATAAGCACTTGTTTTTTAATCCAGACAAACCAGGACCAGGATACTCTGCTGCACTGGGAGACCGTCTCGCTTTGAACCTACGTCCCTGCTGGGTAAAGCACCTCGCAGGCGGAAGAGGAAGAGAAAATTCATTCGGCCCGGTCGACGAAATCTTTCTTACATAAGAGCACCGCTGAGATGTCGCTCTTATGTGAGAAACATGCAATTGACAACAGCCCCGTTGCTTTACCTTTTGAGCAGCAGAGAGAATGAAAAGTGAAAGGAGGAGGGAGAGCGTGAGTATTTGTCACAGTGACATTAGAAGAAGACACATCTTGAGGTGCCAAAATGTAAAAAGATAACTATTTCAAATTGAAGCCTTAAGACATCCATGGATCCAATTAGCTAAAAGGCACACAAAAAAAAACAAAGAAACTGTGTTCCAAAGTTTACAGCAATTTATTTCAGTGATTTACGTGAAAGAACAAGTGATGAAATCCAACGCAAATAAACACCAAGAAGAGAAACAACAATCTGAAAATAAATATAATAAACAGTGACGTGATTTGACTTTAAAAACAATGACAAATAAAGAAAAAGGATATCTGGGGAAATACACTTTAACTATTGTACAAACTGGCATTTAGATCCATTTTAACTTCTCTGAGTACACATGAATAAACTCTGCTTTCCATGAATATTCTGGAAAACAAAACACAGATACCGAAATAATACCCATGTACAGAATTTATGGATCGGGTTGTAATTAAAGCGTCATTGACTGCAGTTTGTCGGGGTCCTGGAGACCTCAGGTCGTCTCCGGCAGCTCTAGCAAACACACTTAATATGATGAACCAGACAGGACGTTTTATGCAGCATCACTCCTTCCAAATAAGTCGATTCAGATTTTGGGCGTCTATTCAGCTGTGAATCAGGAAGATAAACACAGTATCTGTTCGTACGTTTCCCACAGAACACGACATATTTCTGTATTTGCTGTAGCAGCTTTAATGGTCATGTCTGCGTTTCCTCATGTGAGGAGCCAAAGGACGAGTTTGTCATGTTAGAATTATTAACAGGACTCTTTTGAAGCTGCCAATAATTTCAAATGGAAGCCTTAAGCCGTCCATGGATCCAATTAATGCAGAGAAAGCTTTAAATTTAATTTATATAAGAAAAGGAAAATCCATCCCAAAGTTTACAAAACGAAAATATATTCATCCATGCATCATCCATCCCGTAATAACAACGCTTCACACTCATTTCCATAATTTACCACCTTGATCAAAAAGTCCAGTTTGTGGCAAAAGGAAGAATAACCACTTCAATACCTTTTGACACTTTGGGGTTTTTGTAATTTGCAGTGATTCATGTTGTTATTATAACGCAGAGAGGAGAGACTCTGTTGTCTGCTTGGAGGGGAATAGCCCCCTCTAGAGGTGAGGACTCTTTCTGTGATCCTGCAAACTGGAATACTGAAGTGTGAGTTTTATGTCCGAGGTGGACCAACAGCTCCAAGGGCAGAAAAAAACACACCAGGCACCTCCTGCCACTGAACACTGAGGACCAGGATCAGGACCAGGACCAGGACCAGGACCAGGATCCAGGATGCTGTGAGAGGAAGCAGAAACAAACCAACAACAAAAAGTCTGAAACTCGCACTGCGCATGTTTTACGATGAGGACAATGTGTTTGGGAATACATGTTACATCCTCATCTCCGCTCTTTGCATTATGAAGCAAAGAGGATTAGATTAGATTAGATTAGGAATATATCTGAATGTTTTGGACACTGAGAGAATCCTGAGATATGCAAAATGCATGAGCAGGAAATGGCCAGGATTTTAAGAGCAGCATGTCTTTTTGTTTGTTGTGATAAACACAACCCAGAATTTAAAATAAAAAGGAGAATATTGTTGTTTTCCATCAGAAAGCAGCAGCAAGAGAGCGAGAACAGCTGTGAGAACAGCTGTGAGGCGCAGCGCTACGAGCTAAATGCTAACGTCAGCATGCTAACATGCGCACAGCTGATCTTTAGCAGGCAACGTTGCCCATGTTCGCTATCTTAATTTAGCGTGTTAGCATGCTCGCATTTGCCAATTAGCAGTGAACACAGAGTGCCGCTGTTCACATGTTGACCTGATGGTGGCGCTAGATGCAAAAAATCAGAGGGTCCAGTGAATGTCTGTACAAAATGATTTTTGGCAATCCATCCAATAGTTCCGTCTCAACGCCTCGAGCATGGCCAAACTCTATCATCACATCTTCAAAAGCCAAATTAAAGTCAGCGATGCCTTCATGTGCTTCATTTGTCGGAGATAAGTGGGCAACACAAAGAAAGTAAAGATACTACCACGGTACCTCAGCGACAGGTTTCTATCAAGACAGAATAATTGTAATTTCCAGTCGCGGCTTGCGGTGATTATACTGACGTGACTCTTTATTAATTGGTGATCTCGTTACGGCAGCATGCAGTGTGATGTGGCTCGTTGCCCGGCTGATGGAGGGACTCACACAAACCTCATTTCTGCTGTTGACAGGTTTCAAAGTTGTCTGCGGCGCCGCTCACGCTGAGACTGGCAGCGAGGCTCGATCGGTTTCAGTGTAAATAGCAAAGAACAACAAACGCAGAGCTTGTTGATGGATTTTTCACAGCGGCGGCGAGTGAGAGCGCCGTGATGGAAACAGAAGGCTGAAACCGTATTATCAGCGAGCTCTGGCCTGCAGATTGAAAATGCTGCGATTGTCTTAACCTTATTGAGTCAACCTTGTCACACCTATCTCCTCTGCTATTGATCTGTGGCTTCGCAGCGCCGCCTGTGGGCTCATTACAGCGACACGTCCGGCTGGTTGTCATTTCTACAACAAGACAGTGGTTTTTATGCACGACTTCTACCTCACTGCTCCTCGCGCCTCCATCCCAGTGGAGAATCAAAAAAGGCCAGAGGGCAGTCAACAAAACACCCAACGCTTCTATTTGATTCTCTTGATTCACCTTGTGGTTTTGTGTGAAAACAGATCCCAAAATTTGCGTCGTCACCACCCGCCACCTCCTCAGCCCCCCCACATCAGCATTAATTAAACGAACACCTTGATGAATGCAGAGCGAAGCCTCCTCTGACTCAGGGCTGTATTGATTGTCAGCTGCTAGATGACACCGAGGATCTCTGGCATCAGGTCAGAATGACAGGATCCCAGAGTAGGAGCTTTATAAAAACAGAGACAAACTAAAAGAGTTTGTTTGTTTTCAACTTTTGTTAGAAAATGTTTGTTTAGAAAAATGCAAAGGACATAAAACCTCCAAATGTAAATGAGGGGATCCCAGGAGAACCGAACAAATGTGTGCCGATCCTTTTTACCTGTGCAGTCTGCAGCCACTCCAACACACCGTCTCCACCTGCTGCAGGGTGGAAGCAGCAGCTCCGTCAGTGCCTTCACAGGATGCCTTCAGGCACAGAGTGTAGGTCGGCACTCGGAATCACTGTAGTTACGTAAAACAGAAGAAAATAGACTTGAATCTTAAAAGAAATGCTTCGGGTCACTGTTACACGAGAGAGTGTGACAGTCACAGCTCTTCTTCTGTCCACTCAGCGTTTACAGCATCCGTCGCCAAACGACCTGCCAGCAGTCAAAATCATTACAAGCCTTAAAAAGTCACTGGAGTAGCGTGTGACTAAGTTTTAAACACTTTAAAACAGCGCATGTAGAGGCCATAGACTGGCTGTAAAGATGGCCGACAGGACAGCGCCCCAAAAAGTGAAGCCAAAACATTTGGCTCGCCCCCTGGTGGCTGGCTGCAGTACAGCGGGGAGGAAGAGGCGAAGCGGCGGCCATCTTTACTTGCAGTGTGTGGCCCGTCAGCCTGTGGACAGTCTTCCTGGCTGCCATCTGAGTTTTGGGAGACTCCCTGCTGCAGTTAGAAACCTTTCACTGCCTGCTAATGTTAACACACTTCGCATCTCTGCTGCTGCCATGACACGATGTACATTAGCGGCGATAGATTTGAGTTAATTTACTGTAAACATAACTCACTAACAGCATTATCACAGTTATTATAGTGAGTAGATAAAGATAATGAAACTTGAAAGTTGGATTTGTTTAGAGGTCGGAACCTGATTACACCGAGGAAACGCGACTCTTGAACTATTAATGAGTTAGTTCATATCTTATTTCACACATTAAAAAAGTTGAATAGGCTGAGCTCGGCTTCACCCCCCCCCCCGAAACAATGTTTTATTTTCCCCCTCTGGCAAACGTATCACCGATGTGGTTTTACTGACGTCTAGGCCTATTTCTGACTGCTGCTCCTTCTTGATCTTACAATGAAGAATGCACGATGCTTTTGGAGAGAGAGAGAGAGAGAACAGAGCGCAACAACAGTGAAAGATTGCGGTGGCAAAAAACGAGATGGCATCGAGAGAGAGAGAGAGAGAGAGATTGGTGGCATTGTGGAAGAAGGAGAGGAATGATCTCGGGAACTCTGTCTGATTTGTCGCCTGCAGAAGCAAACACACCCACCAGCGCAAACACCTGCAGATTTTTATTTCCATGCATTTGTTATCAGCCCTGTGTTTTATACGCGGGCGCTATAATGGTGCGGTAAATCACAGCTGACAAGTCAGGAACAGTCTCAGGCCCACCACCCTTTAAAGGGAAAGACAGATGATGGTGGAGGAAGGAGCTGAGTTATTAAAAGCTGAGGTGTCAGCGTTGAATAAGAGATCGAGAAATACTGTTTCTGTAGGTGTCTTGAGATGACTGCGGGTGGTGAAAATGGATTAACACAATCTTGTGCCGTAGCTTGTTCTAATTTAATTTAATTTCTGTATTCAAGACCTGGAGTCCCGATGTCACATCCAGGCTGCTGCTGCTGCACCAACACAATCTGTCATTTAGGATTCATTTCACCTGCCTGTCTGAAAAGGGCAGCTGTGTTCCGGGGTGAACAGCACCTTCAAGTTTACATATTTTACTATCCATAAAACTACACCTCAGAGGAATTATTTTCTACTGTGAGCTACACGCACTTCTAATAAGAAAGGTTGACACAGCAGCTGGCTGTTGAGGTTTAAACTGGAAGCAATCGTGAAACTGATAAAGCAGAAATTCAATGATAGTGACCACCAATCCGAAAAAGATGAGATTCCATAAACAAGAGGTGGAAGAAATTAATTAGCACAACGACAGCATCAAAACGCAATGGCATATAAAGTTTCTGCAAAGACACAAACGGGCGTAAATAGACGCAAATGTGCCCGAGGTGACGGCGTAAAGAGACGAGAGGGAAACGCAGAGAGACCGGAAGGAGATAAGGAGATAAGGATAAGGAAATGAGATTTCTGCTGAGTTAGGAGTTCAGGCTGAAACCACACACGAAGCCACTAAAGTTCCACTTCCTGGTACAAACCGACCCGGATCTTCCTCACAGCTTCCTGGTTGTTCGCCCCATAGAGCAGCACTAGCTTCCTTTAGCCCCGCCTCCCCGCCGCTCGCTCACATGAACGGCAGCGACTCAGAGAGCAGATGAGGTGAGTGGGAACAGGTGTGTGGATGGGCGGGGCAGTCAGGTGATGGGCGGGGCAGTCAGGTGATGAAGGGGTCTCGGGGGAATAGGGAATGTGGCTGGAGAGGAGGGGCAGAGAGACGGACTGACGGACTGATGTTTACTCAGTTTAGTTGCCATGGAAATGTTCCAGCTGTGGATGTTTCGCCCTTTTTCATGACATCTTCTGCTGACTGGTAATAATGCAGAGGGCAGAAAGAGCAAACGAAGTGCTCATCTCATTCACTTTGGATTATTACCATACATGCACTCACAGCGTTTTGAGAAGCAGCAAGTGCCTCGCAGCTTCCTTTGCCCTGGGTTTAGTCTTTCAGGCTATACAGAGGCTAGTGCCCTAGTTTTTTGACTAGCGAAGGATGTTTCTGCAGCCTAAAATCGGGGGCTGCAGGCGTCTACTCTACTACTTCAAACTCATGTGACAAACTCCAACAAACAATAGACTTATTTTCCAAAAAGACTCTGGTATTGCATAGAAATAAACAATTAGGAGGAATAGAACGGTGCCTAAAGATAAAGATGCAATGTCCTAATATTATCTTAAGTGACATTAATGAGATATCAACATTTTTTATATACAGCTCTGGAAAACAGTAAGAGACCACTGCAAAATGATCAGCTCTCTGGTTTTATCATTTATGTGTTTCAGTAACATTAAAATTTGGAAAATTTGGAAAACTTGGAGTGGTCTCTTAATTTTTTCCACAAACACACACGAACTGTTTCCTCCCGTCCACTTTATTGGTCTGACATTCATCAGGAAGTCAGGTTCTCTCAGGCGTGCTGAGCTGAAGCGATGGGAAATAAAAACAGAAAAGAATAAGTTGTTTATTGTCTGTATCAGGAGAAAGGAAAGTATCAACAAACAAAAAAAAGGTATTTCCATCCCATATTATTGTGTCATGTTTCTTGTATTTATTTGGTGCTTACTGTCTGTTTCTTTCAGCTGCTGCTCTGCCTTGTGTGTAAATGTAGATGTGGACACATCTAAAGGCCGTCTGAGCCCCGTCTGTCCTCCTGTGTTTATAATATAAAACATATAATGAGAGAGAAACAAATGAAACTAATCCAAGTAGTTTAAGGAACATGCATTAATGTTTGACTGCCCGGCAAAATTCAAATGACTTCCAGAGGACTCGGTGTGGTTTGTTCTTCCCTCTCCGACGCCTCAGGCACCATCTAGCTGCTCTGTTAAAAACGTTCAGATTTCAGATTTTTCAGCCGCCGCTGTCAGAGACTTCAGAGACACGCCCTTCATGTTCTTCATAATCTCCTTTTTGTACCTTGAACCACCACAAAACCATATCTTGTCACCTCTCCTGATCTTCTGCACTACCCTTAACCCTGCTGTCGTCCTAATTCATTATTTAAAAAATAACCCTTCAAGAAACAGGACCAGAAAAGACTGTGGAGGATTTCATTTCACTTTGAGATCCATCCGACGGGGAACCGGATGTATACGTGACTCGTTAGAGCAAACTGTGGCATGTTAGAGAAGAACTCTGGCATAAGATGTGCAGGAACTGGAAATTGCTCACTACTCACCTTGTTAAATTTCTGAAAGTCACCTGCTGTGTGTGTGTGTTTGCTTGTGACTGCATATACTGTTGTCCTGGGAAGCAATTCAGTCAGGCTGTCTGTTTGCATTTTTCACCGTGTAGAGTGCACACATGCTGACTCCCTGTCTGGCTTTCACACACACACACACACACACACACACACACACACACACACACTCTCACACACACACACCCACACACACACACACACACACAGACAGACAGAAGTAATAGTACTATAAAACTGTTACAGCAGCAAAATAAAAGCAGACATCTTCAGGTTCTTTGTCAAATTGAATCTTATTTTGACAGAAGTCAAATGTTTCTGACTGATTTGGTTTTGAAACATAAACGTCCGGCTGTATTTATTTTTGACAACCTGACCGGAAGTGCGCCGTTTGATTCTGTCCAGCTTGACGCCGCTTCGCCTCCAAACACGCTGTTCTCTCGGTGGAGGCGCCTTCACGCCGCCGGGGAGTCCGGATTAATAAAGCGAACCCACCCGGGCAGGACTGCCCCCCCCTCCCTCTCTCTCTCTCTCCCTGTCTCTCTCTCTGTCTCCCTCCCTCCCCCTCCCTCTCTCTCTCTCCCTCTCTCTCTCTCTGTCTCCCTCCCTCCCTCCCTCCCCCTCCCTCTCTCTCTCTCTGTCTCCCTCCCTCCCTCCCTCCCTCCCCCTCCCTC